>JALIZH010017821.1:0-36300 GCA_030522465.1 Rhipicephalus appendiculatus
CTGCTTGGAATTGCAGTGAAAATAACTTCATACTTTACAAACACACGCGTCCTGTATACAGGCGTCACCATACAACATGTAATATCATAGGAATATTGCGTGGTACAAGCGTACATTGCCATCGGGCGTCAGAATATGTGACTATCATAACAATTTCGTAGTTTAAAGCCGGCCACCCATTACAAACGGCACACACCTTACTGCGCGTATTCCCTTAACACCACGTAGTGGGTGCATAGCAAGTATGCACTAAGTGGTTGAAGTAAACGCACTCGGGACAGGATATCGCCATCGCGTTCAACTCTTAAAGGGGAACTCCGGTGTATTTTAGACCATACTGAGATAACGCCGTTTTCAAATGGTATTAACAGTCCTCCAACAGCTAGGGTGGTTCATTTCGCCGAAACTATCGCCAATAATTTTAAATAAGCAAAGAACGATGAGCCAAAACAGAAACCGAAACAGGGAGCTGCGCCATGCTCCATGCTGGGTATGCGATGACGTCACGAAATCCGCTACACAACTGTGCTAGCGTCAGCGTCGCCTCGACGAAAAAATCGCGCGCCGCGCGCTGCGTCCGGCGAGAAAGGAGTAGACAGAAACGTCACGCACGCAGGGTGGCCCGCATTTGAAGGCATGATTCCGGAATTGGCTACCAATTTTTAAAATTCGTTTTCGAAAAACTAAATGACTTACGGCTGTATAATTTGGCACATATGATCAGGGCAGGGAAGAGAAGATATGTTGAAAGTTTTATTTAAATCGGTGAATATCGAAAAATCGCCGGAGTTCCCCTTTAAAGGTTAAGATTAAGGGTCCCCCAATTTTTTACAGCGATATTACATGTTGTATTGCGACGCCTGTATACAGAACGCGTGTGTTTCTAAAGCATGAAAATTATCTTCACTGCATTTCCAAGCAGAGGCAGTTACCTTCAACGTAATTCCGCGCAGAAGCGTGGCTGTGTGGTAGCACCGGGGTTGGAACCTCACTCGGACCTAGAAATTTTTATTATTTATTTTATTTGCATCTTTGTCGATTTTTTCGTCACGGACAAGATGATGAGTTTTCGCTCACAACTAACGATGCCGACACCGACACCAACGCCGACGCCGGAATTTCTGCGAAACCAGCTCTTTAACGCTATCGCGTTTAAAGTATACCGCGCTTGCAAGCGGAATGGTTCGTTTAGAACACGTGCATGTGTTACCACCTTGTGAATACTATTAAAACAACAACCAAAACTGTTTTCTTGAACATCCACGCAATTGCACTAAAAATCTGAAAGCAATAGAATCAGTTTTTTTTATTTAAAAAAATTGGAACTTGGCGAAGAAAAAAGTGGGACATATGAGTCCCGCTACCCGACAAAGGGTTAAAGAACAGCGGAATAAAAAACAGAATACAACACTTCGACCCTCTATATAGGCACATATTAAAAAAACGCAATTTCTATACTGACAAAGGAGCACGAAGTATTCTGATATATTCGGGCGATATTATACAAAATGGGACTAGTATGACATCCTTATGACAACTAAGAAAATTGAAAATTCACTGCATGGCAAAAACAACGAAAAGAGTTGGAATGCTTAAAAATAGAATAATAATCTAAACATCATTTTACAAATGCGGAAATGAACTCCCCACACAACATAAGTAATATTGTCCGCACTTAATTGACTTCTTTCTAGGAAACGTTGATTTTCACATAATTAATGATGATAAACTCCGATAAAATGAACGGATGTGGTCGGGGGGATTCATGCCATCTGTTCTTGAAGTGCGCCGGTTCTGCAAGTCTGCAGCTTTTTCCTGGGCACACCCGCCCGCTCTGGCCTTCCAGAATACCTTAAAACGCTTCCATCCTGAAGCAAAGTGACAAGTTCCAATACGATAAAGACCGCCGGTCGACTCGCGGAGAACTGAACACGTTTCTTTGTCTCGGAGCAGTACAAGTTTTCGTACATCCACCTAGAGCCTCAGAAACGCGGTTATAAGCGATGGCGAGTGATTAGCCGGAGACAAATGCAAATCACACATTTTGGCACGTGGTTCTATGAGAGTTGTCAAGTGACACCATAGTTACGTCGCATGTGATTTATGTCTAATGCCTGCTCGTATAACGATGTAAGCAATGCATCGTGCTCTTTCGATTCGGTTATTTTTGAAAACGTGAAATTTTGCCTCACTGCATGAAAAAAGAGAAAAGCCAGGTGCAGCTCCACTACTGTAAAACCTGAGGAAGAGCGTAGCATGGTCACCCAGCGATTCTCGTTCGTAGAATTCCCCCTGCTTCGTTACCACACCGACGATGACGTAAGCATGTATACTCTGTTTCACACATCAGGTGCAGCGCTTCGGAGGCTGTAGCGAAACTTCTTGCAGTAGATGCGTTCGCATCAAGAAATAGTTCAATGTTCTTACCACCCCGAATAGATTTTTGGTTTCGTTTTTATGGAGAATAGTAATTGAAGGTGTTTTGTGCCTTACAAACGACTAAATGCCGTCATGTGTCTGTTATTACACGGCTGGATCATTTAGCGTCTATTTGCTTTCGTTTCTTCATATTTCATTCGCTAGCGCGAGCATTTGGAACTATGAAAGCCGATTACGAGACGCGCGGAGTTAAACTTTTTGCTGACCGAACTTTTTGCAAAGCTTCCACAGCGTGGCACTTCATGTGTGAAACGGAGTATAAGGTTTCCCCGGCACGAAAGAATGTTGTTCGGGAGATTCGCAATCTGGGTGTTTAACACGGGCGCTAGTTTTTGCTGCGCTTTATCGACTTCCTGCTTGTGACGGCAGTCCTGCTTGTGACGATAAGGTGCTGCCGCTGGCAGTGGCCCTTGGTCATGGTGTAATGCCCTTGGTTCAGCACAAGCTCATGTTTTTCAATGGCGTCCATATCTCGCGCAGCGCCTCCTCTATTTTATCAATGCCAGCCAGATGCGGCCAATTCAACGTAGAGTAGGCGCTGTCTGAGGCAAGGCAAAACACAGTAGTACCGCCGGCACAAGACCATCGTCTTTCGGCGACATTTGCAGCGAAGCACGCAGATACGCGGCCAATTTTTTTACACAGACTTCTATAAAAACACTGTGCGGTGCTAAGAAACTATGCAACAAGAAACATCCAACGCTGACCAAACCACGCACCAGACCCTCACGTCTACGGAGCCGATGTCCCCAGGTGAACTAACCTATGCTACTCTGAAAAGCCGCCGTGATTGCTGTGGTTGTGCTGCAAGATTTGTTTTATAAGTCTAAATTGATATCATTGATATATAAATGTCAACAATCCAGTCACATTACACTGGAAGGCCTTTTCTTGTCTTTTAACATGACATTTTTTGAAGCAAATAATATTGCGCAAAAAAAAATTCATGCATCTCCACGAAGTGAATGATGACGAGTGGGCGAAGCTAGGTCCTAAGGTCCATAATGTCCACGTTAAAGTCGCCGAGTAGTATAAAAAGTTTGTGCTTGTAGGTGTTTTATATTGTTGCGTCAACATTGTGGTTGATATTAAGGCGAAAGCCTTTAATGTCTCATGCTCACGTCCGTCCGGTGTCCGTCCGGCGTCCGTCCGTCCGTCCACACCCCCCACTGCGCATGCGCCAACCCATTAAAAAAAATAAAAATGAAAAGCCTCCTCTCCACCTCTCCCTTCTCTAGGCATCCCTCCCCGCGGAGGCCACACCCTCACTGCGCATGCGCGTCCCCTCCCTCTCTCCCCTCCTACGCTCCCCTCTCTCCCCTCCTACGCTCCCCCCTCTCTCCTCTAGGCATCCCTGCCCGCGGCGTCCCCACCCGCACTGCGCATGCGCGTCTTCCCCTCTCCTAGGCTCCCCCCTCCCTCGCCTCGCGACGCCGACGCAGGCAGCGTCTGCTAGCGAGATTCTTGGTTGAAAAAACCGACTGCTCGCTCTGCACAACCGTTCACTGGCCACCCCGTATATATGGCACTGGATCTTGACCTGCAAGGTAGTGCCGGTGGGAGATTTCTCCTGTGCGTTGTCGAACGATAAAAAAATTCGCAGCGTGCGCGTTAACTAAAAGCGGACTGCGGGTCTCGGTGTCCAGTCCGAGTCTTCTGTCTCTCATCGCCCATTAGCAGCGATTGGGATGTTGCAGTAGGAAACACCGGTCCATCACTGCGTGCTTTGCGCCCCCCAGGTTTCTCTCCTGTGCAACGCTGCGATGAGCGCCAGCGTCAACGCTGCCGCCAGTGTAAGCGTTAGGGCCCGCTGCTTCGCATCTACACATGGTTCCCTTTAGCGGGAGATGGTGTGCTCACGTCCGTCCGGTGTCCGTCCGACGTCCGTCCGGCGTCCGTCCGTCCGTCTGTCCGTCCGTCTGTCTGTCTGTCTGTCTGTCTGTCTGTCTGTCTGTCTGTCTGTCTGTCTGTCTGTTCGTCCGTCCGTCCGTCCGTCCGTCCGTCCGTCCGTCCGTCCGTCCGTCCATCCATCCGTCTGTCCGTCCGTCCATCCGTCCATGTCCGTCCGTCCGTCCATCCGAGCTCTGGCACGGAGCCAGGTGGCCGCCGGGATGCGCAGACGGACGCCGGTCGCGTCGGACTCTATAGCGCTCGCGCTTTGCTTGCGTAGCGTCGCTGTGCCCAGAGTTTGCAATCATTCTGAGCGACGCCGTCTCAATGGACCCAGGCGTTCACGGAATACACGTTCAAATTTACAAAGGGTCCGTCAATTTAAGAGCTGGAACGCGGATGGCGTTTGCACGATGCGCAAAGCGCGTGAAAATACTTACGCATGCGAACGGAGGAAGATGAGACTCGCGTCTCGCTGCGATTCGCGGTAAAAAATTAAAGAAAACGCGCACCCATTCGGTTTTTGTGTTATCTCACTGAGAGTGTAAAAGAAAAAAAGACATGGCATAATCAGTGGAATGGCCACACGCTTTCGCCGAACATACTTTGGAATGTACAAAGTGTCCTTCAATTTTTAGTGTATTGTTAAACCTTTTGTTTTTGTGTCTCACATATGTTACCCGAGCATTGCCCCATATAATGTAAATTGAGTGACATAAAGTGACATAAAGAGTCACAACAAAACTCGGTCCTAAGGTCCATAATGTCTACGTTGAAGTCGCCGACTAGTATAAGGGGTTTGTGCTTGCAAGTGTTTCATAGTGTATCTTCACAATTATACTTGTTGTTCGTCTACTGTAATTTTTTTTTATTCACACACACATTTCTCGACTATAGCAATTTTTTTTATTACCACCATGACAGCGGACAGTGAGCTTCGACGACAAAGCTAGGTCCTAAGGCCCATAATGTGTACGTTAAGTCGCCGAATAGTATAAAGGGTTAGTGCTTCTGGTTGTTTTATACTGTTCTGTCACAATTATGATTGATATTAGCCTATTGAACTTTTTTTTTGTCTCACATACACGAATCTCCCCGCGACGGACGCGAACGACGACAGGGCTAGGCCCTAGGGAGCTTCGCCCCTAAGAGTTAGCGCAGCTTGCACTAAGTCGCGTAAGGCTGGGCAACGCTCTAACGTATCATGCAAGGAGCACAGCTAAAGCCCTTACATTTTGTTAAAGGGGTCCTGCAACACTTCTTCTTTTTTTAGCATGGTCAGGAAAAGCTGCCGATCAGTAGTCGAGGCTCCCCAGAACAGGCGAGCCAAATACTATAGCGCAGGACGCGGCTTAGAATTTACAATTAATTCCCAAAGTCAGCTAGAAATCGCCCCCCTCTTCTCTCTTCAAGTGATGCCATATACCCCACTTTTTGTGTCGTATACCCATGTCTACGGCGGTTGGCTGATTTGAGCATCGTGAGCTGTGTAGTTACCGTGGCCGCCGTGGGATGCCGCCACTTGCCCGCACTCGCGATCACGGTGAATGTGAGCCACGAATGGATTCCTCTTCTCGCCCCCTTGTCGTCCCTCTCCCTGCGTGGTTTCAGCACGCTCGCTAATACCACAGGAAAGAGAAAGCGCTTAAGCATTCCACAAATATCTGTAACTTCCCTCGTACTTGACGGATTTTCAAAAATTTTTGTGGCATGTGATTCGTGAAGCGTCATGCGGTAATGGGGAGACCATTCCATTAAAATTTAGAGAACTGTGGCAGGGCTCCTTTCATAATGAAAGAGTTGCCCGGAGCTATATTATATGCTGCGCAAGTATACTGCCGGTGTACTCCTGGTAGCTTCGGCAGCTCTGCAAGGTAGTTGTGAGATGGAATATAGCTGGTTCTGGCTTGACTAGGCTTTTACCCTCCAACCTCTCTCTTTCCCACCCCTTGCTATTTTATAGTATACATGGCTATGCGTGCCCTTTTTTTCTGTCTTTGCTTGTATCTGTTTCTATCTCTTTCGCTCTCTTTCCGTTTCTTTCTCTGTCTTTTTATTTTTCTCTCCTTCTTCCATTTATTTCTGTAGATTTTTTGCTTTGGTTTCTCTCTTATGTCTTTCTTTCTTTCTCGCACTCTGTCCTCTGTAGTCGTTCTATCTTTTTTCTCTCTTACCTACGATTCTTTCTGTCTATTTCTCTCTCTGTCTATCTCTTTCGCTCTGTCTCCATACTCGTTCATCATTTCATTTCCCTCCTCCTCCTCCTCAAACCAAATGGTTGGTTGGACCTTGTCTTAAATAAACCTATGCTCCGATATCATATGTATCTAATATAACCATTAACTTCAACCAGAACCATCGATTTTATGTCAGTTGTATGTTTAACAGCAAAGCTGTTGTTGATCAAGGTTTTCATGTCCGGCGACCGTCGTAGATCGTAGATGGTGGAGGGATCGACCCACTGAAGAGAGAGAGAGAAAGATAAAGGAAAGACAGGCAGATTAACCAGAGGAGGACTCCGGTTTGCTACCCTGTACTTGGGAAAGTGGGTAAATCGGGTATGTGGGTAAATCGGCACTACGGATGTGTGCCACGCCTCCCCCCACTCCCTCTACTCACTACTCCCACAACTCACCAATACACGCCCGCTACTGCTCACGCCACTCTTCCCACTTCAGTTACCCACTTCATGTCACTTTATTCCCACTTCATCCCACTTCATCCCACTTCATTCAACTTCATTCAGCCCCCTTCATTTCCACTTCATTCAACCCCACTGCGCGCCACCAGCATAGCTGTTTCATCAGTGTCTGCCAAGCAGAGCTGGCTGAATGTTTAGATGCGAAGCATCTTATGAACGAGGCCTGTCCCCCCCCATCGCACCATTGTCCGCCGTAGCCACGCTAGTGCGATGACGATGACGATGCCATCACGGCACAGCACATGCAAGGTAACCATTACACGCCATGACGATGACGATGACGCTGATGACGATGAAGAATAAGCGCGTTCCAGACCACGCATTCTCTTTCTGCCATCACGGCACAGCACATGGAATGTACCCACTATACGTCATAACGAGGACGATGATGCTGATGACGATGAAGAATAAGCGCGTTCCAGACCACACATTCTCTTTCTGCCATGGATGAAAACGATCGTGAACGCGCTCTCACCCGCGAAAGGCAAAACGGCAACGCCGACAACAAGCTGCTGCGCCGGAGTTGAGGAAGCGGGAAGCGGCGGCTCAACGGCAAAAAAAAACATTGTATATACTGTACACACGCGTTGTCGCTCATTTACATGCGCGAGTGGGCAATGTCACGGGTGATTTACGGTAAGAACGATCCCCAGTGCTTCGCCCACTCGTCGTGATACACTTCGTGGAAATGCCAGATTTTTTTTTTTTGCGAGACTTTTCCGGAACATTCGGAAAATCGGAAGTAAGCGCTTGACTCGGAAGTTCTTGGAAGCGCAACAGGATTTGTCGCTCGTTGCTGGTGCCACTAAAAAGGGACAGATGGCAACGGAGCTAGCGTCTGAAAGGGAGCAGCCATGCACTCCACCCCCTGCGGACTCGTTCAACTCCAAACTGTAGTAATCGCCCATTGCGGCAGTCCCGCCAAGAACAGGCGCCGATGGTCGGAACAGCTAGCAGGGAAGGCAACTAGAGCAGTGATTAAGGATTCCACGGACGGCCGCTGTTGTCTTCAGGCGTCTCTTCCTTTCCGGATTTGGGGCGCGTGTTCCATGTGGCTTCGGACGGTGTAACAACGGACCGGGATAAACGGCTGTTCCCACTACGACCTCCTGCCTTCTCCCTTTCCTCCTTCTGGATCATAGTCGCCTGCGCTGCAAGGTAAACACAGCTGGCCACGTGACCACGCAAAACTGTGACGTGGGCGCCGCGCGCAAGAGCGGGGGCCGCGCTGACAGCCAGTACACGCGTAGCAGCACGCACGGAGGAATAAATCGGAGGTAGCGCAAGCGCAAGGCGCGTTCCAGCAACCAGCCAACACAAACTCGTGGACGTAGGTTTGTTTACATTGCCGCCGCGTTGAATGTCGGCGTCGCGAGGGGCTCCACATCTCGCTCAGTCACGCGGCATGCACTTTAAGATTGATTTTAAATATGTTCTAGGCTATATTTGCCCTTGAGATTTCGTAGATGTTGTGTATCATCATCATCATCATCATCATCATCATCAGCTTGACTACGGCCACTGCAGGGCAAAGGCCTCTCCCATGTTCCGCCAATCAACCCGGTCCTGTGCTTTCTTCTGCCACGTTATACCTGAAAACCTCTTAATCTCATCTGCCCACCTAATTTTCTGTCTCCCCCCTCACGCGTTTGCCTTCTCTTGGAATCCAGTCACATATTGTGTATGTATCCATATAAATCAATCGCGCTCATTATCTCGCCTTCAAAATTTTGTATCAGTGCTCCTTTAATTTATACAGAATTATGCACCAAGTAGTAGCCTAATAGCAAGTATTCCTGTGAAGTACACGAACAGACCGGGGTTGAGTTGATTTAGTGCCACATCTGATTGCTGGAAAATATGACGCGACTATCTTTATATCCATTCTCTCAACGCGCCCTTCTTCTTCATCTTCTTTTCACCGCTGTTCTATAAAGTGGCGTCTCAATTTTCGAAGAAACGGTGAGCACGAGCCATGCCTACACTCCTGTAATATAGCACACGCCGTGGCTCGCAGAGTCGATGGGCGGACGTTTCGGCATTTTTAATTTTCGCCATCCTTTGCGGCACTCGTGCACGCCCGTATATAAAGCACGCCAGAGGCGGCTGTCCCAAGCGGCTTTCTTTGAATTACTGTTTAAGGCCCTGCTTTGAATTACTGTTTACAAAGGTTCAAAATCAGTTATATCTCTATAAGGAGATGCCGTGACTGAAAGGGGCCAATAGTAACAGGTCCCGTAGCTATAGACTTAATTGGGACCTCTTGTGCATTTTGATAATGATTACTAAAACGAAGAAGAATGACAATATATCAGATTGAATAATTTTTCTAAAAAGGCATGACGCAAAAGATGAAACACAGGCAGCGCTTGAAAGCCCTCATCATGTCCAAGGCTGTGAAGGAAATTAGAGATTGTGAAAACTTCTAAAATGCATTTTTCAGCAAAGCATAGACAACAAAAATGCAGGATGCTGTTATTAGGGCACTACAAATAAAGTTATCACCAAACATGCATACTACGATGAGGAAGGTGAATTTCTTATCTGTTCTCGCCTCCTCTGGTGATCGAGATAAAAAGGTTAAAAAAATTAAAGCGCTACGGCTACAGTAACTAAGGGCCGACGCCGGCTTCTAATTAAGTGAAACGCGTCTTACAGTAACGCGTAAAGACAGGGCGCTGTGGGGGTCTGTTCCCATGCTACGCAAGGTCCGTCGGCCGCGTAGCACGTCGTGGGCACCGCGAATTCGCACTTCAGGGGCCGGCGAAACTGTCACCGGGGGGTGCTGTGGACACCGCAGTTCCTCATCTCGTTATTAGCTCCGCGTGCCATCGGCTTCCTATAATAGCGAATCATCGCAGTATGGCGCCTTCAGCTTCTTAAGGTGGCCTTAAGACAGCCGGCTCTTGAGAGGAGGCACCCACGTGTAAGGGGGAAAAATAAACGTGCACGTACAGACCAAGAGCGACGGTGTAAGAAAGTACAGCTTTGCATACTCATCAAGCTTATAATATAAAGACAACCTTGTGAAGCCTTACACGGCGTGGATGTCCAGTACTGGCGGACCGAAAGTAACAAACAGCCCTAACGAGCCGGGTACGAGACGGGGAGTGAGATGGCGACATAGGTCGGCAAAATAAAGAGTGGAACTCACAGACTCACTCAAGAAATATATATTGCGCTTCGAACTCACTCGGACTCAGACTCATCATAATTTTTCTGAGCCGGACTCACTCGGACTCGCACTCACGAAAACTTTCTTCAGCCGGACTCACCCGGACTCACTCTCGCCTAAAATATTACTCAACCGGGCTCACTAGACTCAGACTCACGGCTTGATCTGAGTCTGAGTGAGTCCGAGTTAGTCAACTCATGAGAGTTCTTCACCGACCATGGATGGCGATGATAAAAGTTTCCTTACGAAGCAGAAGGGCTAGTTTCCGTACGATCCCAGGACTCGCGTACCCTGCGACGCTTTACGGCGACTAGTGGAGAGACGCCGAGCCTACAGCTCTCCCACCTTTCTGGCTAAACCAGTGGGACCCATTCGGGGCTGTCGCGCTGCTCTGTAATCATGCACCCTGCCCTGCCACCACCACTCTTACACAACGCGGCCAGCACAAGAACAAACCACTTCATATCGAAGGCATAAGGATAGTGGGAAAGCGGAAGGCAGGGGAAAGTGTATACATTGGGCGAGTTCATACCTATTTGAGGCACTCACAGGCGGAGGATGGAAAAAAGAAACACAACTTTAATTGGCCGTATAGAAGGTTGTGTAGATAGTGATGGGTCGTCTTAAGGCAGTTCCTCTTCTTTATGCTCGATGATGTGCGCTAGTATTACGGAGCGATCATAGGCGCAAGATTTGTACTAACGGGTAATTGCCCATCTCCTCCTATTTCTCTCTCTCTCTTACCGTTTATCCTCCTTTCACTTGCTTCCACACATGCGTGGACACATTCCTGCCGCGATTGCATGTTTGCTTTTCAGAACGATCAGCAATCAATGGTGTGCTTGATTTCCGATGAGGGAACGAAGTACGCAGTGAAGCGAGGACTGGAAATTTTTTTATTATTTATTTTATTTGCATCTTTCTCGAATTTTTGGTCACGGAAAAGATGATGATTTTTCGCTAACAATCAACGACGCCAACGCCGACACCGACGCCGGAGTTCTGCGAAACGAGCTCTTTAACACTACCGCGTTAAAACGATGAAGTTGTCGCTCCACAACGTGTCTGTAATAGCCCATCTAAATTCACGCTTCAAAGGTTTCCATGAGCGATTGTTTCAGGCTTTGTTAAGCAAGTACCGAGTGTGTTTAACTTCAACTACAACTTTTAGGTTCCTGTCTCAGTGTCATGAAATCTCTTGCAGTGAGACACCGGCTTATTAAACGTTCGTAGAGATCGACCTAGCATAGCTGTCTGAATTACTAGCTAAAACTGTATATCTTGGGTTTTGTGTCAGGCAAACATATATGTATGGGTGACTGTGGAAAATTCATAACCATTGTGGCGCTTCAGCCAAGAGAACAGTGGCGTGGTATGCGAGAGGTGGTACCGTCGTGACTGCCAATCGTTCTCCTCCCTCTCTATTAGAAAAACAATATTAAAAGAAATTTGCCGAAGAGCCAGGAATTACTCTCCAGGAGATCGCTGAAACTGGAGTCCCCCCCTGCTGACAACTCGAGTGTGCATTTGGAAGCGCAACCTGAAGAAAGCTCACTTCTTGCTGTCGCAACAAATTTACTGACCTTTACTCCGAGAGGGGGTTGCCACATCATTGTCTAGAAAGAAAAAAAGTATAAAAAGATTCGAAGCAAAATGAGCGCGAAATATAATTCACTAGCGCTAATAGAACGCCTGCCTTCAGTGCCGGGGAGCCTTGGAAAGAACCCCACTGATCAATGCCACCCATTTGCCAATGGACCTCCTCCGGAAAAAAATTAGTGCAATTGTTGCCGTTTAATTTATACGGACTTGAGAAGTAAAAAATGGGCAGGTTCTTGTGGGAAACAACTCCGGCTCTTCTTCTTTCGCTTCACTTTCAAATAGGCGAGTGTAAGTTACAAGGGGTGAGTGGGGTTACGTTGGCGAGGCCGTTCGTTGCTCGTACGGTATCCGTTTCAAGGAAACACTTGTACAGAAACTCGGCGGGGCAATGAGGAGGTAAATGCCTGAGTATCGGTTACAAACAGAAACCCCCAGGGTGGGCAACATATTTGGTGCCCTCCAACGCCGCTAGACGTCACTGCAGTTCGAATTACGAGCAAAGTCTGTACGGCTGTTTGTTTTTCTCTTTTTAGTATGGCCGGGGCGTTGCAGTGACAACTGATGGCGTGAGTTGTGTAACTTGGGTAATGCTTCAGGGTTCCAAACTTGGGCCTTAACATAAGAACTGAGGTTGCAGGAGAAGTCGAGAACGAATTGAAAAGGAAAAGATTTGGACAGTTGTCGCTCTAAACCACATACACGTGAGCTTTATCCACGATACTTAATTTGATTGATTGACACACCATTCAGTATACCGATGAAACAGTTATTTATTGATTAACTAATAGATAAATTCATTCGATCAAATAGTTGTTCAACCGGTTAACCTCAACCGGTTACGTCGAAAAAAAGGAAGAAAACTGAGAGGCAGAAGCAGAGACTGTGAACACAGAGGTGGCTTCCTTTTTTCGACGTTTTAGTGGCTTTCTTCAAATTTAAACAGATACAGGAGACATAACCTTAGTGCTACCATGTAAGTCTCTACAAATACATTCATTACCTAGAAGAACAGCGTTAAGATAGACGAGCATTAAGAATGGCACGACACATGCGCTAAATTTTCAACGCCTCTATCCTATCTTTCTATGGTCCTCGTGTTCTCTGGCGCTGTTGTTCTTGCAGAGTGAACTCTTTCCGTTTTTAAAAGAAATATAGTTTCTTAGTGCGAAAAACGTTTTAGAAAGTAGTCAGATAGGAAAGAGCAGAGTGCGCTCTTTCCTATCTGACTATATTTCTTTTAAAAAATGCAATACCAACCAGCCCAAGTAGCTACTCTTTTGCAGTATACTCTTTCCGACTAGCCCAAGTATCACTTGTAGTTCATGAAACAAAATTCTAGGAGAAGTCAGAAATATTAGAGAGACAACATATCACATAAGAAATAGCAGGTGTTCTCGTTTACGCTTACAGTTTCTGAACATTTCTATTCTGCGAAGATTTCAGTCGTGTGAACGTTAACTTCAAAGTGTGCTACCTCTTTGAGAGCTCACAACGAGCTATCCCCTTCAGTCACGAATTAAGATGCGCATCTGTAAATGTGTCAAATTCGCATGGCATAACTCCAAGGCACTCAGAATTACATTCCAAGAAAGAAAATCAAGGAATGTGTTGTTTTCTGTGAGTTTCAGTAATTGAATTAAACTAGCGCGTAACCAATTATCTAATTATTGTGTGATCAGAAAGCTTCAATACTTGCATTTAAAAAAAAATCAACTATTAGGCCCGAAATGCATGCACATTTTGTTTTTTGGTTGTATTCGTCTCGAGCGGAGAAAAAAAGATACTCTTGACGTTGTTCCTGGAACGCGGCACGAAGAACGATCGTCGAACATGGTAGTGTCTCCAGCCTATGATCCCCTGTGGCAATACGCAGCACTATGAAGTTATATAATCGCTAGTCGTCCACTCAGAAAGCCTGCAGGTATGTGCACACTGGGTTTCAGACCATTTTAAGAAATAGGCGCCGTGTGACGCGGCTCCGAAGTTCGCGTACACAATTGTGTACGCCATGACTGAAGGGGATACTATTCCGCGAAGCAGGGTGCGTGAAAAGAGAAGATAAATAAAACGAGCCAGAAAGTAAGCGAACGTCAAGCAAGCGGCGATGAAAGTAAACGTGGAGGGGGGCCTTAGAGATGCATCACGACAGTCCCGTGTCCTCGACAGGCAGCATACGTCCAACGTAAGCGGCCGCCCTTGTCAAGAGGGTGGGGAGAAATACCAACCTCCTCGTCTTTTCGGAGCACCCGGGAAACAAGCGAAGAATCTGGGTGTTCCGCAGCACTGGCAAGCAAGCGGTGATAAATAGAGCGCTGGCCACCACGAAAAGCTCTTTCTTGAAGGAATCAGCAAAAAAAAAGAAAAAGAAAAGAAACGAAAAGCTGGCTCGGGGTTGCGGAAGAAATAAAAGAAACGGGCCTAAACGCTGTAACAAGCTTGCTTCACTTTCGAAGAGAAAACTTTGTTTTTCTTTGCCTATTTTTGAGGCTATTGCCCAGCGTGGCGGAGATCCGACTTCAGGTTGTTAAACGAGCCTGTAATGAGCCAGTTGTCTCTGAGAGGACCGGCTTAACATAAGCTGGAACGATAAGAGTTGGGAGCCGCCGAGTTAGGCACAAAAGGACGCTGTAGTTGTGGATAAAATCAATGGAGAAAGCGAGGTAAAAAAACACTAGGGTCTTCAGAATTGCGTACCTAGTATTTTCTAATAAAGAACACACGTCCTGCCACAACATATTAATGTTGTGCCTCAGGAATGCGTAGTATTTGCTTTTTGATCGAATATGTTCACAAATATGAACGCGAACACCAGTTCAAGATGGCTGGGCGTTCAGAAAGAAGTTAAACTTTGGCCGAGAAGCTGAATCGGATTACCGACAGACAGACAGACAGACGGACATACAGACCAAAATTTTTGCGTTTAAGTATCCCAAGAAAGACTATCGTCTTTAAAAATATAGGTGAACCGCTGCGGTTATTATAAGTGAAATAGACGGTTTAAGCCTGGGGGGCTTGTAAACCTTCGCGTCGCCAGCATAGCGAGCGCGACTTTCTTGAAGGAGAAGGTGAATCGTGTTTGACGTATAGTGTAGCAAGGGAACAAAAGCTTTGCGTATAAGTAATGTCAAAGCCACGTAAAAAGAATGCATACGGCATGTATCGTTGTAGTGGTTTTGCTGCTGTATCCAGATGTGACCGGCATGAGCACTTCGAAAAGTCACGCTGCTGTCAAAACCAATTTAGAGCCAAGTCAAGTCAAAGGAAATTCGGCCCTTACAACTACAACTGTAGGGAATCTCACAGGCAAAACAGTGGTCCCAGATCCCTTCAGTGCGCTAAGGTGTAAAAAAAATTCTTGAAATTAATAGTTTGTAGAACTGCAACAGCGGCGAGTTCTTCATGCTTTGTCTTTAATAATCATGCTATAACGGAGCAGGTATGGAATCTGTGTTGTCGTAAATTCAAATGAATTCATGTCTATACAACCAAAGACTATTTTTCAGGGCATTTGCCGTTGTTCATGCAATGCCATTATTAAATTTTTCACTTTCGCGTTTGTTGATGCGCTTTAGAGTCATCACGGATATATTAATGCTTTCTTTTCACAAGACAGGAGGCAGTGGTTAGCATCGTATTTTCTTGTTTAGTCACCTAATAAAATAGGAAAAAGAATTGACAAATTTAGAAAAGGCAGGCGTCGCGACCATAGGGCTGCCCACGGGGGAGGGGAAGGGCAAGAGAGGGCCTCCTCCCACTTAGCGCAAAGTCTGATCCCTTCCTTTACTAAGTCCACCCTGTTCCGTCATTGTTTTAAGAGAAGGGTTATAACCACGCAGTTTTTCGACGATAATGACAGTTGAGGGCCCCTGATAACGCTTTCAGAGGACGACGCAGCGAGCGATGGAAAGGAAAATGATAGGTGTAACCTAAGAGACAGGAAGAGATCAGAGTGGGTAAGGGAACTAACGGGGGTTAAGGATATCATAGTTGAAATCAAGATGAAGAAATGGACATGGGCCGGGCACGTAGCACGTCGGCAGGATAACCGCTGGTCATTAAGGGTAACTGACCGGATTCCAAGAGATGGCAAACGCGTGAGGTGGAGACAGAAAATTAGGTGGGCAGATGAGATTAAGAAGTTTGCAGGTATAACGTGGCAGCAGAAAGCACAGGACCGGGTTGATTGGAGGAACGGGGGAGTGGCGTTTGCCCTGCAGTGGGCGTAGTCAGGCTGATGATGATAACGCTTTCCAAGAACTGCTTACTTCCCGTCTTTACTCCCGGAAAGCCACGAACCAAAGGCAGGTCACTGGGAGAAGCATGCTGTCACTTCATTTTCCTTTTTTCATCCATAATGAAACATGAGATGTTGCCTTTTGGACTCTACCAACGGGAGGGGAGCGAAATCTGATGAACCTTCGCCACGCGACTGCTAGAAGTACGGCGGTCTGCAGGTCGCACATCCTTTCTGGCGGTTTCATTAATATTCTACTCGATATAGAAAGTTCGAATGCAGGACGGTTATTTTTTGCGCCTGTTTTCTTGGTCTACTTCAAGCTACGCAATAGCTCGATAAGTATTGCACGCTCAAGTAAAAACACGATAAAACAGCCAAAGAAACCGCACGTCACGACAAGCAGCATGCCACCCACGGAGTGTATGACACATGTGTCCCCAATGGATAATCTCTCCAGCTATGTGGTCGTGTAACTTTTCAGTAGCAAAGGCGACTCGTGAAGTACAAGTGAGGAAACTTGTCTTGAGCTAAATATGCTTCGACGTGTCTATCTTGGCGGCATAAACGCAGACCACATGAGTCGCTGTCCAGGTAGATTATGGATAAGCATCTCCATGTGGACATAAGTCGCCCTTAGAAGGTGACCGCTTGCTATTCGTATACAAGCCGTGCACTGGTGTTTACCTACCGCACGCTAAAATCGCAAAAAAAAAAAATTCTTCGCCTAATGGAAGCCGGTGGACACAGGTATAGCAGAAACTTTATATGTCGAAGTTTGTTTGCTATTATCTCAGATGATAACCCGGAGGTCGCAGCTTCGATCACGAGATCTAGGATCGCAATGCTAGATCCCGGCATCCAGCATTTTGATGGAGCCAAAAATCTAAGGGCCGTGTACATAGATTTACGGGCTTTTTTGGAGAAAGAGGTGGTGGAAATTTTCGGAGCCCACCAGTATGGTGCGCCTCATAATATTATCGTGATTTCGACACGCCAAGCCACAGAAATTATTATTATGCTTTATTTTATAGATGTGGAAACTTTGGAAGGCACAACCTACGCCATAGCCTGCTATCTAAAAATCATGAAAGAATTAATCGATGAACTGTTGATATGTTTCACAGGTATGGAAGAACACAAGGAGTGTCTCTACGAAAGCACCAAATGCTCAGTCCAGTACACATTAGACGATTTCTTTTGATAGCAGTTCAGACTTGACACTTATTTCTTCATGTGTTTGCGTAAATACGAAATTACTTGGAGATTAAGATGTGAAAGACAGTTTTCGCAAGATAAACAGACAAAATTGTTCATAAGCAGTGGGCGTTTGACCACGTCCTGGCTGCATCTTCTATTATCGAGAGAGCATCAGTTATCGGAAAACGGCGCATACTAACGCGCATGTGGCCGGCACACCTTCGAGGGACTCACTATGTACACTGTCGTCCTTTATGGAAGGGAACACGCGAGTCCGTAGCCTGCGCTCAGCGGCGGCTGTCTACAGCGCTATCAACCGACAAATGACGTAAGCATGTCCGCTTTTGGCGTCATCTGTTTGCAAACAAAATAACGAGTAATGACCGTTGGACAAGCGCTGCTAGACTACGCTCTCCCATCCTCGCAACGGGCGATGCCGCCAAAAGAGGACGTGTTTTCTTCAGCTGTTTGTTGATGGCGCTGCAGGCAACCCTCGCAGAGCAAAGGCCATGCGCTCGCGTGTTCAATTTTATCAAGGAGGACAATGTACACCCGCTATTCTGAACACTCGTCGGCGCCCTGTTTTTCGCTAACCATGCCGCCACCAAAATCTGTGACACTTAGGAAGCTTCGCTTAAAAAGAACGTTTATTCTGGAAGCACCCAGAGTACATATAATTGTCGATACGGTACGTGGTGCCTAATATTTGCTGTCAGTCACTGCAAGGTGGCGTATTCAGCGGGGTGTGGGTTCGGGGGGTTTAACCCCCCTATATTTTTCTGCTTTGCGTATGTACACATATAAAAGCAAGCACTAACACGCATAAAATATGGTTACCACCCCCGGCCCCCCACTCCCAACCCGAAAAGATTTCTTACTACTTTACTGCTGCAAGACAGCTGATACGTGCGACGCATGCGCAGTCCTCGCGATACACCTAGCATTGCTCACATCTGCGCAGTGCTTTCGCGTGTATCATCCATACATTTGCTTTACCAGAGTCATTAAATGCTTCTTATGGTTGCGAATGCTTCTTAAATGCTTCTTATTGGCGGCCATTTCTTCACCTTATAATATTAGAAGATGACGCGGATGCCACTCCGCCTAACGTTAAGTTGGGTGCGGATCCAAAGGCGACAGGGAAGTGGTTGATTGTATATGTGCAAGCGCTCTGCCCCAATTCTCATAGACCAGAATTTTCATTGCTTGCCGGAGGCAGCCATCTTTGCTGGGGGGCTGCTGATTACGTGGAACGGACGACTACGCTAGCATTCAGCCTGTTCTTATCGCATGATGGCCGCCAGTGTTCGCTCGCCATCAGCTGTGACGTAACCATTCCGCAGCCCCTACGCTGGCCTCACCGACAGATGACAACTGGGGTCAAGATTATGTATGCTTGCTCTAAACGTGGGTGCGAGAGTAAAAAAAGTCACAGTTTCACCGCAAGGGTGAAGCAATGAATGCGATAGCAAAAAATTGTAATGTTATACGAAGTGAGGCTGGCAGCTAACTCTTTTTGGATCCGATCTCACGCAACTCTAGAAAACGCTTGTTTAAGAGAATTCTCTTCGCGTTGAAAGCGCAGCACGTAGAAGGGTACGCCGGCCCGGCCGCCGAGAAGGGGAGATGAGAAGGGGAGATAAAGCGCGCGCCCGCGCCCGCGCTCGTAAAATCGAACGTCGCCCCCCCCCCGCCCGCTGTCGGCCGCCGAGAAGGGGAGATTACGCGCGCGCCCCCCGCTCGTAAAATGGAAGGTTGCTCGAGGGACCCCCCCCCTTCGCGTCTTTTCACGCTCACGAACGACGGGCGGGCCCGGTTATATATATACATATACGGCAAATGACGCCGACGCCGACGCCGACGGCGAAAACCAGCCGCGAGTGTCCATATAATTGCTATCGCAATAAAATAATCTGGTCTATAGCTCGAGGTAGATTGGCAAAAGCCACCGTACACCCCTGCAGAATCTCTCCACGCCGTAACCACGCGTGAATTTCTCACACGGCCACGATGATGGTCGCAGTGCGATGGCACACTCTCTCACGCGCACGTTCGCAAAACCGTACCTCCTTTTCGCGTACACGCGTGGTTGGTAGATCGCGTGTTTATAAAGGATAGCATTTCCCCATCGTTAACGCAACGGTTTCGAACACAAAGTGATACATGGATACCCGAATGTTCATAACGTTCCGTTTAAAGTTCTAAACCTCGTACACTTTTAGAACTGCGTGTACAGGAGAAAGCGCCTACGTGCATAATTACAGCGCTGTGTGCGATTTCAATTGTACGCGTGGTATTTTCACAAACGACTTCTTCAACATATTTTCAGCACCTTCGACAATAGCTTACTCTTCGACATAGCACACAGGCGTTCATGTGACCTACCTCACGTAAGAGGTCTATGATCCCTTCTTGCACCAAGCCCCTTGGGTGGGCAGCTCTGGGTAACACCCTACGCGCAATATATACCTATACAAAGGTTAATACAAGAGGAACCAATGGGGATAGAAAGCTGATCGAACAGGAAGAACATCGGGGTGGTCACGAGTCTGCGGCACGTGCTATTAGAAAGGGTGCTACGCGGTGCCTCCCATGGCGATAAATTACAGATTGCGAACCATCTAAGTTGCCGGGCCAAATGAACCGATCATTGGAACACCTTCAGGCAGCATTAAAGCACGCGTGTGTCGAGAATAACAATGTGCCTTCCTGCCCTTCATCGGCGCCACGCGACCGCATAGTACGTGTCATGCATCGGTGGTGTTCGTAATTCGATTACCCTATTGGAGATGCCCTCCGAACAACCGCCTACGCACGGCACACCCATCTCTCGGCGCGCATCCAGAACGTCTACATCTGTGTAGGTAAGGCACACGAGCGAGCAAGACAATGCCGCCGCTGCAGAAAACCCCGCACTGCTATGCAACGAACTGCAGAAGCTACATGATAAAAATACAACAGCGCTAACGCGGACGACGAAAAGAAGTGACACACACGGCGCTGAACCTGCAACCGGGTCATTGAAAAACAACATGTACAGTAGCGGTCAAAATTTTACGGACCACAGGAGCGCGTGGCGAACAGCACCGCGACGCCTTCTGACGGCTGCCTGCGAAGCTCGATAGCGCGCACTGCGCACGCGCGCCCTTTTATACCTGCCAGCCAGCTCGTTCGCTCCCTTCAACAGCGCGCGCACCGGAACGCCAGAATAAGCGCAAGGTGGTGAGGAGGGGGGGGGGTGAAACCCTCCTAACCCCCCCCCCCCCCGAAATTTTTCAATTTTGCTTGCGTATATATAGACGCACACATACAAACGCACGCACGAACATACATAAACTATGGTTGAACCCCCCCCCCCCCCGAAAACAATTTCTGGCTACGCTCCTGGTTGGTACGTATTCATTCTAAAAGACGGCGTGGAAACACGGACACGAGAAGAAAGTCAGGACACCACAATCCTGTACTTAGGCGTTTGTGGTGTCCTGACTTTCTTCTTGTGTTCGTGTTTGCACGCGCTGTATTTTAGAATGAACATGCCGCAACCTTCTTCATCTTCTTTGTACCATTCGGTTAAAAATTGGTACCACCACGAAAACGATTGGACAGCGAGAGGCCTGTCATAACTGACAAAAAAAAAAAAAGGAGGAAAAACCTTCCTCTGAACTTGAAAGCTCAAAGCACAGGTACTGTTCCCCCACCGAGGACGTTGACCCGACCTGTAAAAATTTGGACTTCATGTCCGTGTCCAGGCCCATATATCCTGCCCAGCGAAAACTTATGACGACGAGGGGATTGGAGTGCAGCGGCGCCGCATGTCGAGACGTCGTGGACGTGTATACATAGAGATACTCTCGTGCTTGTGTCCACTTTCTGTTTTGCGCCGACGGGCATTTTTGATCGTAACATAAGTCGCGGCGTAAGCGATCCGACGCTCTCTCGCGCGGCATTTAAGACCCCGACCTCTAGGGGTTATGCCCTCCAACTTTATCCAGATACGGCGTAAGCTATAGGCGCTCGCTTACAGTCGTGTGCCGGCTCCATTAGGCTGGTTTCCAATGGCCTCGGTGCCTTATCCGACTGCCGAGAACGTCGATACAACGTTCGACACAAGAGCGAGAACACACCGGCCTCTAAGGCGGCTTTCTTAAAAACGCGATAAGGATGTAACATAGGCCAATGAAAGTAAGTCTTATACGCGGAGACCCTCGCACAGGGACCTCCGGAAAGCTGGGCTGTTAACCATTGGACTCGTCCTCGTATCGCACCCAGACATGTAGGCGCGATCGTGGCGCGACAAGTCCGAATTTAGGGGACCTATATGGTGTACTTACGCGCTTGTTGTTGGCATATGCGTTCTTCGATTCCTGGCACACGTTTTAGTCAACGGCGCCTAATCCATTTGCCTCCTCCATGCAGCTCCCATCCGGTTCTTTACGCGAAGGACCACGTGGTTGCATCACTCAGTTGCTCTTCTTATCCGGAGCCGCGCTGTTCCCTCTCGGTCGCTCGGCTCGGGATTGGCTTTGGCTTGTCGGCGCTCGGATCAGATTAGCGGAAGGTGATCGCTTCTCCATGAGAAAACAAGCTGCGTGAATCACCCCCAACAACCTCGTCGGCGACGTTGTATGCATCGATAGTCGTCCGTCGTGCCGTGACGCTATGCTTACGTCGCGACATCCCGCGAGGCTATTCGTCTTGTCGCTTGAGACCCAGAGAGGCTGTCCTTCCGTCTATGCGGTGACACTTTAACTGTACGTTCTGTACGCTTCGGGGAATGCGTGCAGCCAAGTGTGGTGTGAGACAGTCGGGCTTACCTGACGTAGTAGCCTTTTCCTACTGTGCTGTTTGAGATAGATTAGATACGTTTAGGCTCGTTATCAATAATGGCGAGAGCAGGGCATGGACGTCAAGGAGACGTGCTCGCCCTGGATAAGTCGTGTCGCTGCGTATAATTAAAGGAGTATTTTGTATACATTTCGTGTTGTAAGTGTGATAAGGACCTAGGGGAACGATGAAGGGACAGTACTCTCGTGTGACTTGATTTCATACCCACTTGGTATAATTTATACCTCCTCCGATTGTAATCGCCAAACATACCTTGTGACCCGCAAGAGAGTTAACGTGCCTTTTTCAAGAGGTTCATGTAAGTGGCAAGTCAGGACTCCCCGAAAGGAGTCACACATACTCTTTTTTTTTCTTCGAATATACTGCCGTAGTTACCGATTCCTATCATCGCAGGAAGTCGTCAAAGTTGTTCCGGTAAGCATACATGGCCAGCGGCATGTTTTGACATCCGTTTAAAGAACTCGCTGAGATTTATTTCGTACTCTTAGATGAATGCAATGGTCGTTTGATACGGATGACATTCGACAGGTTGAATGACTAGCCGCTAAACGACCGTGGAGGAGCGTTGTTTGCCCGAAAGCTTTTAAGTGAAGCGAGTGGGAGCTGCGGGACGTATAAAGGCGCATAAATATAGAAGGAAGGCAATCCTGGCACACGTAGCCGGAATGGTGGTCTCAGTGCCCGTGTCCCGCCCACAAGTTCCACTTCCTGCCACCGCCTCCGCAGGGCGCCATCCTCGAGTGCGATGGAGTCTTAACGGTCTAGGCACGGCGGCTGCTGCGTCTCCCAAATGTCGTTGTCCCACGCGCAGACGCTTCCGATGTGGCCACCGCTCTCTTCGGCATTTTAAATGAAGGACAGGGCAACAAGGGTGGAGCTTAATTGGTCACACTGCCTATCTCTGCTTTGGTACCAAGCGAACGGTGTTATAGTGGTAGAACAAGCAGCCTCAGACCATCTAGAAATACGTACTTCCAAGTAGAAAAGTGAGTCACTGGGGAAGTGATGTGCATTGTGTGACCGCACGTAAGCGTCACTGGGCTCATATTGAGGCAGTAGGCTGCTGCTTATACATGGTCGCAAAATCGACATGGTCGTTGTTTGGGTGATTGGAGCGCGTTGAGCTTCTGCGATTGCGATATCGTTGGGGGCTAACAAATGATTTCGTCCATAACGAATCAATATATATATATATAAATCAATTAGTAAAGAAAAAAAAACGTCTATAAATAACCTGTGTGTTACACTTCTGGCCCACGCAAATCGACGTGGAAGTGCTCTAAAGGAGTATACACTAAATTAAATAATTCTGGAATTTTTTTTTATTTAGCCCTTTCGCTAAGCGTTTCCTGACCCTGGTGGTCGACAAGTCCTAACCCTACAAATGCCCATCACCTCCGAAAAAAAAAAAAGAGTTTAATATGGCTAACATACTTGATAAAAACTCAACCATCGATGCTAATTATTTGTGTTTACTTACAATTTATGAGCAGAATACATTTTTCTTGCTGGAAAAGGCACGTTAATAACGAAGCTGTTATTGTTGCCCAAACGTGAAGTATTGTTACCAAACGCCCAGCGTTCTCTTCCAGTCATTATATTTTGGCACGGCCGGTCAAAAGGAGCACGCTCGCGAGCCTTGGCCATTAGAGATCAAGAACATAAAGAGGAAGAGCAATCAATAATAGCCTGGCTCCCAAGAAGCGTGCCGGCTTTATATGAACGGACGCTTACCCGCAAAAATCATTAAACTTATGGGACCGAACTTAACGAAGAGACACGGGCTAATCTGGTGCCCTGCACACTGGTCTGAGAGAGCGGACGCTTGAGATCGAGATCTGACAAACCGGGCGGAGCGTCAGCCTCTTGCAATCGAACCCCATTTAATGACCACAAAAGAAATTCTCGCTTACCAACGGTGCACATGACAAAAATATAGTGTCCCCCATAAATTGCTTGAAGAGGAAGACGCTACGGATCACCGCAAGGTACAGACGGGAGTCTTTTTCAAATTTATGGCTGCTGAGCAAAATATATTCTACGTTGTATCCGTGACGCTTGCCCGTGGTGCGGCGGTCTGCCAAGTTTACAATACATCTCTTAGGAGTGTGGGCCGAAAGTCAGACAATTTAAAATCATTTTTAGGCAACAACATTGGTATGTAGTTCGGAGCAGCGGGAGGCATGGCTTGCCAGCTCGGGACCCAGAATTGCAGTTAGCGCTTCTGAGTCATCTTAGGCTAGTTGGCGCAAGCCAGTGGGGCCCTGGACTTAGGGACCCCAACCAACACGCTCCTTAGTTCCCCATTTTCTACCCCTTCTATTCAAATAAAGTTTTGTTCCTCTTCTTCTCGCGACCGCGTGCCTCCAGCGTGGCTATGGATCTCAAACGTTTGCAGCATGGGGCATCTGATAATTGGTATCGCTGAAAAGCACTAGGCGCAATAGCTGTAGTGCTTTGTTTGAGCCTTCTTACCATTTTCTGAATTTGCCCATACTGTTTGTACTTGTAGCAGCGAATGTGTATAGGCTCCCAAAGCATCGCTCAGTGGCGCTGCGACTCTGGACAGGCAGAGCCATCTCTGGCAGAAAAATAGAAACTGGGAATATACGTTGCGCGTTTTCCCTTCTCTTCGCCGCGCTGCCGCTCGCTTGTGCACGTGCAGCGCTTTCGCGCTACGCTTGCTGCGCCTCGCAAGAAACATAGAAACTGGGGGTAAACGTCGCGCATTTTCCCTTCTCTCCGCCGCGCTGCCGCTCGTTTCCGTGCCCGTGCAGCACTTCGCGATATTACGCTTGAAAAAGATCTCCCCGCTGTAGAGGCACTTCGAAAAGCGAACGTAATCAAAGGAGAAAAGTTCGTTAATCACGTTAATCGATGTTCCACGTTGTCGACTATGAAAAACATGTGATTGTTGTTTAGATGTGCATGCTGGCAGTGGCAAACGCGTACTGTAGTGAACGAACTCTCGCGGCGTTCAAAAAAAAAAGAGAGAAAGAAAGAAAGACTACACGGCCGTGGCACTAAAAAGCCTGAGAAAGTTCGAGTCATGCCCTCCGTATCGCTGGAGCTTCACCCGCTGACTTAGCCACGAGGCAGCTAGCTTAGCTTAGCTTTAACTGCTGCGAAGCAAGTAAACTGCTCGCCTCGTCTGTCTGTCTTTTTTTTTCCGCTTCTCGCTTCGTGCTTGCACTCCCTTTTTATGAGAATATCGACTTTACAGGTGTATAAGACTTGCTGCGCGAATGCGGCTCAGCGTGAGAGGTGTCGAATTTCAGGCGCGATGTGGTATCGGGTGCGCGACGAACTCGCGCAAAGCGCACCCGTAAACGCACACTCGAAGCAATGTACGGGTGCGTGGTGCGCGTGAAAGAAAACCGCACAATCTCCGAAGGTGGCAATTACAATTCCTGAATTAAGTGCCAGTTAGATTCAGCGGCTTAAATATATACCACCCTAAAAAAGCGACAAAAAACAGAACAAACCAGCAAAACGATGTCCAAGTTTGCTGAAAATGCACAGGCGTTCGTTCCGGCGCGATGATACAGCCTTCCCGACGCGTGAATTTCAGGCGGCGAACCTTTGATAATTGCGGAGTTCATTTGAAAGCAACCAACACCTCAACGCTAACCGCGGTATGACGTATGTGAGCGTGAACATCCAACAACGACAGCTAGGTCTCACGAACACAAGGAATTAATACACAAAGTTGCTTCAACATACAACCGTAATTGGATGTAAAAATGCGGGACGGCGAGCAATCACAACTGCAGTCGTTGCATGCACGCGCCGCGTTACGGGATTCAGGTAGTCGAAACAAACGAGTTCAAGCGAAGAATTGAGTCAGCCAAAACGGAAGGCGACAGAGCTAGAACATTATTCCTTTAACTGCGCTGATCCACGCTTGTGTACGTTCTCTCGTACGACTTGTCCGGGAAGCGTACAGTTTTACAGGTGGATCGCGTGCCTTTGGTACTGTCTGCACTGCTGTGGCAAACAGCAATACTTCGGACGTCGCTTTCGCTTTCGTGGGGTCGCTTCTACCATCGCGGAAATGCAGCTTCGCAAAGCAAGCCTCTCGGTTTAGCGTGCCAAGCTCACGGCACAACGTCTAAGCTCCCCGCACCGACCGAAGAACGCGTGCGAACGCGTGCCGCCGCGGTCGGCTTTCGAGGAAACAGGCTGAATCGGCCGCGCCCTCTGCCGCGCTTTATTCCCAATTTCACCAGCGCTTGCCTCCAGAGCCGCAGCGCGGCGCTGTCGTCGCTCCGAAAACTTGAGCTTTGGTTCCCTATACGGCTAGGCAAAACCGTAATTCGTCCGTCCTATGCGCGCGAGAACTCCTAGTGCGTATTTGCCACAGAAGTTGGGCAAGCTCCAATACTCACCGTTGGTCCACTAAAAATAAAGAAGGAACACAGGGGTGGCCAACACCATTTCAGATTTCGGAACAGACGCAAGCAATCAGTGAGAAAGACTTTAATGATCCATCGGGATTAACCCAGAGACTAACACTGGGGCCACACCTTTCAGCTTCGCTGGCTAACTATCTGTACGGAGTGCTTGGGCTATGATTTTTGTACGTTCGGATTAAGCGAGCAACCTGTTGAGTGCTGTGAGGTCACGGCGACCTTTGCTGGACAGCTGGAGGCATGCCACGTCTCGAGCAGCCCACGTGAGCGTTTCATCAATGAGCCCACCTGTCTTAGCGGCAAGGCCGCTTCGAGAGAGTGCGAGTGAGCTCCAATGGCAGATCTCTCTCGGCAAAAAATGCAAGCTAACAAATTGGGCGACCGGGCCAATCACGTCGCACGTAGTGTTTGGCGAGACAGAACGCGACTGGTTGGCCTAGCAGACAGCTCTGCGTCTCCGCTGTAATGAAATTCGTTCCGCGTAATACAGGATGTCGCAAATACCCCAAGGATAACTACAGAAGGTGGTGGGTGAAGAAAGCAGCACAAGAAATGTCTAAGGTACACTACATGTATGAAAGAGACAAGCTCTATTCCAAAAAACTAACGCATAACTGAGACAATACATCAATGAAACGACTTCCTTGATTGATTCCGCTTCTTTCGTTTTTCTTTCATAACCAGGGTCTGTTCCACTCAGACTTGATGCCTTTAGGTAGCATAGGACGGTTTATTGCTCAGCTTCCAGTTCGAAAAAAAAAAAGGCTTGCCACGCGGCACCAGCTGGGAAACAAAATATGTTCCACACTCGTCGCCATTGCCACTAGTGGCGCTGGCTAACAATCTGAGAACTATGCGCACATAGATGCCCAATATAGCAAACGAGGGAACGACCGCCTTCGTAGGTCAAGTGGTATAGAGGATTGGAGGCGTTATATGACAGTTCTAAGTACGTTCCCTACCGAAGGGCAATTTGTTGTTTCCTCCGCTTTGATTCTTTCCAGTTGTTGCATAAGTACAACCCTACAGCTAAAAAAAAAGAAAAAAAAACTACGAGTAATGGGTTTCTACATCTTGCGTTGATTCATTACGTTCGCGTCTAATGAATAAACGAGCCCTTCGTCCATTCTACTTTTTTCGTTCAAACAAACATTTTGGAAACCCGCCATGGTGGCACATTGGTTATATTGCTCGACTTCCGACCCGAAGGTCGCGGTATCGAAATGTCGGCGAAATGACAAAGTCCCGCGCACTTAGATTTGGGCGCACGTTAAAGAATCTCAGGTGGTCGAAATTTCCAGAGCCCTCCAGTACGGCGTTCCCTCATAATCATATCGTAGTTTTGGTGCGTGCAGCCCCAACAATTATCATTAACTTTCTGGACCATAGGAGTATGCGTGGTTCTCATGAGGAGGCGCGAAGTTTGCAGCACCGCCCCATTCCACAACCATCCCAGTCACTCCCCCCCCCCCCCCCATCCCCATCCCCCCGCCCTATTCGATTTGGTCGGGTCAAGCATAGTTTCCTACAATATTTACTAGAGGGTAACTCTGGCGCTGCGATCGTTCAGCCACCATGGGAATGATGGGTAGTACACGGATTTGCCTAGGCTTCGTACTTGTAGGCTTCGGACGCACTTGTGGCTTTGTTTATTGTTGTGTTTTGGTTTTGTTTCGCATGTATGGACCGCTGTGAACTTGGTAAGCCGATTTCAATTGGTGAGCCTTAAAAGGTTAAGGTGACGAAGTGAAACTGCTGAACATTTACTGAATTTCGTCTTGCGATAAAGCGGCTCCAGGCCTCGCGGAGTCAAACGGAGCCGAAAGGACGAAGTTTAGACAAATCCGTTTGCTACCCATCGTTCCCACGCTGGCTGAAGCGCCAGGCGTTGTGGCTCCCATAGACTCTAGCGTCAGAGTTCCCTCTAGTGTATTAGGAAACTCTGTGATGTCGGGTACTTGCCTTCCCCCCTCGCCCTGTGCGCACGCCTAATGTTCTGGAATCTTACGTGCCGAAATCATGATATGATTAATATGCACGCGCGTAACACTAGAACTTGGTGAAATAAAGCGAAATAAACGGGACAACAAAAAGGAGAGATACGCAGGACGAAGCGCTTATAGCTATGTCGCTCCTTTTGTTGTCTCGTTTATTGCGCTTTATTTGATCAAGCATGCGTCACCAACTGGTTCGAACCTCTACTCTTCTAAAGTAACACTACAACTTGGCGTAAAACTACGCGCGGATGGTCACGACGTGAAAGAAGAGAGGAACGAAAGAGACCAGAGAGTGTAAAAAGAGAGCGCAAGAGGGTCGCTCGTACGCGGACCACAAACCACCATCGGCGCGAGCGGCGAATCTGGGAAAGTAGGCCTCGAAGGCGCTCAATGAAAGCGTAGGCAGAACTGTGAATGGACGGCAGCAGCAAGATGGAGGTCTCGAGGGCAGCGAACGTGGCACGAAGTGAAACGTCGAGGAGTGAGAGAGAAGTAAGCAAGAGGAAGAGGAAGAACACACTGGATGTGAAAGCGAGAGTAGAAATAAGTGGATGAAGTATAGACGGACATGGCAGGCCCGTAACCAGGAATTTTTTTCGAGGGGGAGGGGGGGCACCTGTTGAAGGTTTTGAAAAACCCGCATTTCCATAATTTATTCACGGTAAAACACCCCCTTAATCTGAATTTCGGAAGGGGGGGGGGGGTGCACCTAGGGGCCCCCCTGTGGCTAGGGGCCTGGGATACGGACACGGACAGGCTTAAACTCTTGCCTGTCCGTGCCCGTTTTACTGTGCCCCTGTTAGTCATTTTGAGTGCACCAGTTTTAATTTGAAGTATGAACCAACTCGCCCCACTACAAGGTTTTATTACGGAAGAAGATATAAGGGTCACACGTAGAAACTAGGGACGTGGCCTGCGCTTCACCGCACGATGCTGGACTCCTTTCTGAGCAGAGCGTATGCTGATTGTGAAGGGAGGTAAGCGCCAGGCTGATGCACACACTCTAAACAATAATCGAGTAAAAAGGGTGTCTTTTTGCTACACAGCTATAATCCTCATCTACCCCGCGTACTTTCCTGGCGTTATCACCGCCGTCCCGGCACTTCCCGGTCACGAACGCCGCGCGCGTTATCGGCGTGACATAGCATTCTTGATAGGAATGTGCCGAGAGCCGGGTTTTCACGAGAGGAAACGTGAGCAAGCCCGATGACGATTATTGTTGTGTAGCAGAAATACTCCCAAAATACTCAACTTTTTCTTAGAGTGCAAGATAAAGATCATCTGTTTTCTATCCCCTTTTTACTCCCTTTCTTGTCAAGCGTCAGCTGTCGTCACTCCGTCTCGTTACACGTGTGCCACCTTCTCCTCCCTTTTCAGGACTCCGGGCCAAGTGTCACCTGTCGCTACACGATATGGTTACACATGTGCCACTTTCTACCCCGTTTCCACTCTCTTTCGGGGCAAGTGTGGCCTGTCGTTTCTCCGTCTCTTGACACGAGTGCCACCTACTCCTATATTACCCCCCTTACTCGTTATTGCAACCTGTACTCTCTCACACTCTTTCGGGTAGAACCACAAAAAGGCCGACTAGAAGTACGCGAGGAATGAATGAACGAAGTAAACAGAGAAAGAAACGAAGTGGGGAGGAGGACACCTGAATGAACGGGCTTATGCGGACGACGACGTTGAAGCGTACGTGCCGTTACTAAGCGCCCTGCATGCAAGGCGCCGTGTCGACTGGCGGCCTTGAGTAAAGGTGCTGGAAGCACCTGGCACGAGGCCTTGCCGTGGCCGTACGTCCAGGCAATTGCAACCGAACAAACGAAAAAACAAATAAGCAAGCCTATAAGCGTCTCTCCGCAGGACTTGAATGAAACTAAGGATGGCGCCAGCCGACTGGGAGCCAACACAAGAACCGCAGTTACGATTTTGATCGTACGTGCACTGGCCGGGCCTAGTGAGTTTTCGGGTTACCCTCTTTTTCACTGGTACACACGGGGTTGCGACGATTACATCTCTCGTTGGCTTCAAGGACTGCGTATGCGTGTCCGCAGTAATCGCTCCTCAGCGTAGTCGTTGTACATGCGTGTTGTAGACCGACCGCCATGCGCCCACGTGATGGCCCTGGCAAAAGGTGCGATGTGTATTTAGGCGATGTGCGGTAGCTAGAGGGATTACATGCACGGTAACGAGACGATAGATTGATGAATCACGCTCACGCCAAAAAGAGCTGTCGATTGTGAAGATTCCGGGGTTTTGTTAAAGAAGACGACAAAAAAAAAAAAAACGTTGCACGACATGTGGCGATGTCACCATTTCATTCGTACTCGGCACGACATCACAAATGATGATGAAAGATGGCTGATTGAAGAATGGCAGAGTTAGCGCTTCAGTACAAAATTATGCTTACACTCTGCGAAGCACTCAACTAAACTGTCTCATGTCTCAATCGTCCGTTTTTCTGTAGTTGCGCTTGGACGTGTTACTGCGAATTAGCAGAGCGATGAATTGGGCTAGTTGGTGGTGGTTTATGATTTCTGATTGCGCTGCGGTTGACGAGATGAGGACGAGAGAGGGACTACACGACAGGTGGTGCGCAAGCAACTTACTGCGAAGCATGCCATTGCATCACTTTAATATTAACTGATGCATACAGTTGCATCGCCAATCGACAGTCGCCGTCACATGCGGCTCTACACTCTCAGTACGGTCTTGGATAATAGCCTCGATATAGGCGGCATCCTTGGACGTACTGTTTATTATCACGGCTATGGACAGCTCGGCGAAGAGAAGTATACGTTACTTTCTTCAGGCGGCCTCGAACTTGAGGAGTGCCGCCTATAAACAATCGCTGATAAGCGGCCGAAGTCCGCATACGGCCCCGCATGCCGAGCAGAGCGACAGGGCGGCGGGGAACGGCGTCGAGGGCGCGGCGAAGCGTCGGAAACAACTGCACCACCAAAAAAAAAAAGAAAGAAGAATTGAGACGCGCTCTCCGCGCTCGCCCGGCGCGCGCGCGTGAAGGGAAAAAAAAGCGACAGACGAGAACCGCGGAAGCTAAGAAGTTTCGTGTTTCGTGTTCGCCGTGCGGCCGCTCCATCACGAGACGTGCAGGCGACAGAGCTTTGAGGCCGGTAACCTTCACCTGTTTATCAACGTACTTGGAAAGCGCTAAACTGCGTCGGCTGCGCGCTTTGCGCCTGCCGCTGGGTAATATGTTTTCATCAATGGATATGAAAGGTGTGTATCGAGGGCAATGTGACGCGCCGCAATGTGAGTGCGAAGGATTTTGCAGCGCCGGGAAGAATGAGCCTGCCGCACCATACCAGGCTGGTTGGTGCGCGTACTGCGGGCACAGTCCAGTACAACATGCTCGAATTGGTAAGTAGCCTTTTTGTTTTCTTTGATGGTGTCGTGATATCTGCTGATGCATGTGCAGGATACAATTTTGCTGAGTGAACGAAAAAAAATGCCCCCACCTCCCCGAAGGGAATCGTGAGGAAATGCGAATGCATTTCTTGCGCCGACACCGACTTCTGCCATCGCCTTGAGAGGCGCCCAGCCAGCGAACGGTCGAGTGTGAGGCGCGAACGGACGGGAGAGTGGGGCGCAGGGAGGAGAGATAGCGAACGGCGAGAGAAGGAGCGGCGAAGCACTGCACCTACCCTCTCCTACACTCTCTCGCACCACATGCTCCGGTTGCTAGGGGCGAGGTTAAGCGCGTGCGCCCGCAGCTGTTGCTATAGGAGAGGGAGTGAGAGCGGAGAGATAACACCTGCCGGCGCGCGGGCAACGCCGGACAACGCCGGATGCCTGACATAGCCCGTATAAGAAATGCATTCGCATTTAAAAAAAAGAAAATAGGAGGAGGGGGGGGGCACACTTCGCCCGTTATATATATGCATTCATCGTGTTATACTTGCGAGAGAACATTAAGCGCAGCAGTAACTACTCCCGAATTTGCATGCTTTGTGTGTAATCTTCGTTACATCCCATTGTAGATGCGCTTTTTCGCGGAATACAATGCTTCTTATGTTATCATGTGTACACATTACGTTGTGACAAATTTGTTTTCAATTTACTCAGTTCATCTCTCGCATTTGTTTCGTGGCTTAATTGTGGCATGCCAGCTTGTGTAACTTTTCAACATCTGGAACCACGTACGTTTTTCAGGGTCGAGATCTACGCAGGATGTGTTCTTCATGCCGCCCCATGTGCCACCCAGTCAACCGCAGGAAGCGATTGAAACACTGCTGAATACCGGTAAGCGTGCCGCATTCTTATCTGAGATTCCACGCAGTGATGTTAGGCCGCTGGCTCTAACTGGAGTTTAATCAGGGACGCGGTAATACGTTAGCTTGGATTTATTATGCGGCTGACGTGCACTAAGTAACTGAATTGTGAAGCATCTGCTTCTGACTCTATTGCGCCAAATGCGTCATATATGAGCACTGCAACTCGCATTTTACCGCAAATGGATGGAAAAACTTTACCGCAAAGTAATTGAGACTTTTATAGTGATATCACAATGCTGCGAAGTCACATAATCGCCTTTGAAACAAATCTCTGAAATAGAGAATGACACTCTTCCAGGTCATAATATGGCTTTTTGTCACTTCTGGAGGTTCATTTGCCTTAACTGCTGATGTATGAAATTTTTTTATTTATGAATAGTTCGTACTGCTGACGTTGTTCGTACTGCTCCTAATCAAGAAATAGAAAAGGCACACCTTTTTACGTCGGCAATTAGCAATGCATGTATACATATATTTCCATAACAGTTAGTTCAGTTCCATGAAGTGTTACACTACACAATACAAAGTTTTCATTAATTAGAACTTACGACTGTGTTTGCAAAAAGAGAAGGATAGGCCTCTGTACATTAAACTATATGTGAATTGTTTTCATTGTTTGGTCTCCCAGACACAGGCAAAGCAAAAATAACCTGCAGCATCACACTAATGACTGTTTGCACAATTAGAAAGACTGCACTTCCTGTTTTGAATACTGCATGACACTTACAGCTGAGTTAACTGTATGAGCATGCCCGTGTAGCTAGGATTTCTTTATTAGAAAACTAGCTAGAACTTCTGAACTTCTTATTTGATATCCTTTTCAGGAAGCAGCAAGAATTATTGGCCCACCTGGTTTTCTACAAGAAGGTCTATGATGGGAACACTTTCCAGTGCTTGCGGCACACTTTATTTAGAATATCATACATCTCCCTGCATTTGGGCAAGCCCCAGTGTTACTGTTTTGATTCCAATAAAAGACGACAAACAACATTTCTTTTATCAGTTATCGAGTTATGACATTTGTCACGCATTAAAAAAAAGTACTTGTGCATGCAAAACAGATTCCTGAAACACTGGCCTATCAATATCAATGCTCGTGTTCTACAAAACAAGTTGAACAGATGATTTTTGGAAAACGATGCACAAAAGGAATAAACGGAAGGCAGTGAGACAGAGGGTGATCCACATTGATTGAAAATTGGTGGGTTGAACTTTTATTATTGGTTGTGTAATTGCATGGGTGAACACGAACACAGGTGCACCAGGCAGCAGGAGATCATATGCCACCGACTTTTTTTCAGTTTTGAATATCTGCTACAGTTCTCGTATTCTAGCATGGTATTTGTAACGTTGAACCACGATCAAGCCAACCTGTGTACTGCTGTGGCAATGTACCAGTTATAAGATATCCTCATTTTCTGAAAATCAGCTGTTTTATTGAGGCATGCAGCAACAATATTTCAAGTTCGTTCTACACCCCAACTACACTTGGACGTTCGCGAAAGAGACGTACAAAAGCATCAACTATTTATTTGGAGGGAAACCTGTCCGTGGCAAATTTGTGTACGTCATACTGGATCTTGGCGCACGTTTCGGCATTTCACTTGAACAGCGGTGTGATGCTGAGTAAAGGTAAGAGTAGCTAGTTCCCATATATAAGATAAGTTAAAGACTGAAGATGGAGTAAAAACCACTGTGTCGCGCGAAATAGCGCGCATAAGTGGTAATTGCTGAAACAGATGATCGTCGAACTGCTAAAAAGGTACTGCTGACCCAACGTGCGGCTCGCGACGGTTCACGCGCACTAAATGCAAATGTTAGTGTAGGCACTTTAAAATACCCATTCAAACATTAACGTGCCAAAGCAGGTTAACGTTACACGAAGAGCTGAGAACGGGCTGCTGTCACTGACAAGCGTGTACAAAGGAAATTGCTCGCAGCACACGCACATGGGAAAAATGTACGTGGGTTTCGAGATCTGAGGATATCCTCGTCACGCTCGTATACATTCGCGAATTTTCAGGTGAGCGAAACAACCGCTGTTCACGAAGAAGCTTTAACGACACACGGACACACGTTAATCGTTCTTGCGGCACGGCGAATTACGAACCAAAGTCGGAGCCGAAGGTGCTTACCGCGTTTGTCTGGAGTTCATGAAGCCCCGCAAACTATTTGCTGACCTAATGCACGCTCAAACACATGCACATGGCACAAAAACAGAAGTTCAACGTCGCGCCGACGGTTTGCCAACGACATGGTAGATTATATACCTCCGCAAAAAAAAAAAAAAAACGAGCATTCTTGCGGTGGCGCTGTGGTGCAATGGGTAAGTTATCCGCTTTCAGTGCACGCGGTCCCGAGTTCGATTCCAGTGCTGTGCGTAATTTGCATGTTGTTGTCGCAGATGTTGATGATTGTGGTACTGTTCATCTTCTAATTACCCGTAGTGATAATTACAACCGTCAAACTCGCGAGAAAACGGTTGAGAGCGTCAAAAAAAAATTTTTTTTCTCGCAACCGCATCAGGGCCGCCTATACAGACAGACCACCTACAGGGCCGTCACGCGTAACCGCAGGCCGTACCTAGCCAGGAAAAATTTGACTTAAAATCCCGTCTAAGCGTCGCCACGGCTATACAGCAGGCCACTTAGAATAGGGCCGCTTCTTCTGGGACACGGCTACGGAGCCGCGTAACGAACTGACTAGATGCGGCCATAATTTGACCGGATTTCCTGCCTGTCGGCGTGTATTCTAGCCGGGATTTGACTGAGAGTGTAGAGGATTCCTAGAGGAGAGAAAGGGGGGTGAGCGTAGGAGAGGGAGGGGGGAGGGGACGCGCATGCGCTGTGGTGGTGTGGGACGCGGGAAGGAGGGACGGACTAAGCCCCCTCCAAACACATGCAAGCAAGATCACAGAATGGGGTCAACCTGGGCGACAGACACCACCTGCCTAGCCATTGCTAAGCAGCCTCTCTGTGCTCTCGGCCATGACTCTGATGACTGTGGTAGTGGTTGACGGCCTTCATATTACTACAGTGTTCTGGTTCGCATAATGGGTGCTTCCCTACTTCATGAAAGTGGCCGGACGCGGGACGGGGGACGCGGGAGGGACGGACATAGCCCCGAGCATAAGATGCTTCGCATCTAATAATTCGGTTCGACTTTCGAATAACTAGTATTGGAAGTTTCGAATAGTTCGACAGGACGAATATCTAGAACGGGACAAATGCCAATAGTGCAACTTGGTTAGAGTGGGATAGCTAAAACTAGCTTAACGTCGTTGCAGTAAGCCAGCCTTTTTTAAAATTTTTCACTCATATATTGGTTTAAAAGGAACGCATGATTATTTTAACGAGGATTATGTCATTTCCGCACGTAAACACATACATACACACACACACACACAGACACACACACACAACGAGAAAACCGTCAAGTTCTTCACAAGTTCCCTTCCGAAATGAAGGCACGGACTTTTTCTGCCGCGCACGCCACAAGCGCCCTAAAACG
>JALIZH010017822.1:0-23842 GCA_030522465.1 Rhipicephalus appendiculatus
TTTTCTTTTATGCTACGTAGGCTATAACAGTCAGCGTTCGCGAAAAAAATGCAGAAGCGTATTAAAAAACCGGCAGATCCGACTCATTGGGAAAATCGATGTAATGCGAAGCAGCCAGCAAGGAGCAAATCATGCTGTACGTAACATGCATGTCAATTAAAATTTACATATTAGGACCTGTCACTTGTGTTCGTCATTCAGTCACGTCACGCAAATACTCATTTTGGTGTATATCAAGCTAGCAAACTGGCCGCGAGCTAACCATGAGCATGACATGCAACTCAATGCTCTACATGAAATGCATGCCATGATTTTCATTTTACCGTCTGTCATTTATGTTCGTTACAGTCACGTCACGCCACAGCAATTTTGCTGTATATTAAGCTAGCGAACAGGACGCGAGCGCACCATGAGCGTGGCAAGTAAATCATGCTGTACATGAAATGCATATCATGATTGTCATGTTACCACCTGTAATGTTCTTTATACAGTCACGTCACCCAATACCAAATTTCGTACATCTCAAGCAAGCAAAACAGCCGCGAACGCTCCATAGGCATGACATTTATATCATTCCATATAAGACATGTATTACCACCTGTCATTTATGTAGTCAGAGAGAAATGTCTCGCCATACCAATTTTGCTATATATCAAATTAACGAAATGGCTGCAAGAGCACCAAGGCCATGACATGTAAAGCACGCCGTTCATGACAAGTTTATGATGATTTTCTTTATATAACGTGTCATTTATGTTCGTCATACAATCATGTAATGCTATAGCAATTTTGGTAAATATACCATTAAATATACGGTCAGGAGAGCACAAAGTCGTAGGCGGCTAAATAAATTACACACAAGGTCGCCGAAGTTCGCTAAGAAATCCTTCGCATTTAACACAAAGTCCACTCTAAGGCAAAAGGGTGTTAAAAGGGTGTGCCGTTCGTCCTCTTGGGGACTAATGGGGCTTCCACAACCATTAGCACCGGGTCTAACAGTTAGTCCCCTCAAGGGACTAACATTTAGTCCTCACATTTACACCTTCGCGGGCAACCGTTAGTCCCCGCAGTTGCACCTCAAGGGACTAACATTTAGTCCTCATATTTACACCTTCGCGGGCAACCGTTAGTCCCCACAGTTGCACCTCAATGGACTAACATTTAGTCCTCACATTCACCCCTTACCGGTCAACCGTTAGTCCCCACAGTTGCACCTCACCGGACGAACGGTTGGTCGACTCAAATGCTCCACTGGGATGAACTTTTTATCCTCAGTTCAAATGATGCGTTAATCCCCAGGGATGATTTTGCACAGTTACTCTCTGCAAGGCTTAACACTTTTCTCGCGTGTTTTTCTCCGCAGTGAGCAACAAATGGCGCGGAAGAGAACACGCGAAAAAATATTTAGTCATGCTTGTTTCACTGCTTTCGCAGTCACTGCAACAACGAAAGCAAAATTGAGACAATGAAATGTTTTCTTTTTTTTATATACATATAAAGTTTCCGCATTCTTTCAGTGAATTCGCTGCCTGATGTCAAATTCAGGTCCAGCCGCGTTGTCATATCTCGTACAGTCGTCGTTGTCAAGCTGCTCCAACGGAAGCGACAGACGACTGGCATTGCACGCACAAGCGCACGCAGCCTTCTGCACGTAGTGGACAACGTCTGCACAAAAAGATTGCAAATGGTTAGTCACATGTGACAGTGACGAAGATACACGCACATGGCAAATACGTGCAAGGTGAAATAAATACGTATGTCTAAAATATGGCATGCAAATATTTTCACCGCGATGTCATACATAATCGAAAACGCATTTCGAGTCACATAGCGCAACAGCTCAAGTGCGGCAGCCCCGCAGCCATCATGCCTAGGCGCCGCGACCGCCGAGTCGGCGAGTTCTCTGCGAGCGGCGTCGTATACAGCTCGAGCAAGCGAACGCGGAGCCGAACGCGGAGCTTCTGCTGCTTCTGCCGCCAGCGAACCTCGAACAGAGGAGCGAGCAAACGCGGAACCGCCGCCACGAACGGCACAGAGCTGCTTTCGAGCGAGCGCCGCGGAAAGCCGACGGTAATGGCGACAAATTTTCACAAAGTTCCTGGATCGAGCGGCAGAGTACAACGAGCGAACGCGGGGGCCGCCGCCACGAAGGGCGCTGAGCTGCTTGCGACCGATTGACGGGAAGGCCAACGGTAATGGCGAAAACTGTCCACAGAGTTCCGAAGCACAGCTAAAGTCGGCTAGCTAAAGCACCCGCCAGCTGCCGGTGCACTTCAAGCGCGCGACATACAACCGAGCTCGTTGACGGCAACCGCAATGCATTTTGGACGAGTCGCACCGCAGCGGCGAAGCCTCTGCCCAATATCGCGAGCCTTCAGCTCATCACCGCGGCGAGAGCGTCCAGGCGGCCGACGGCAATGGCGGCCAATTTTCAGGCAGTCACAAAGCACAGGCGAGCGGACGCCGAAGCCGACCTTCGCGGTGCAACACGATCGAGCCCGTTGACTACTAGCGCGATGCGCATCGCGCAAGCGACAGATACGGAAAAATAAAGTATGATCACTTACTTGTGAAATAATTCCAGCGCCAATTTCTGCCCAGAGTCAGATAGAATTCATGGATTCGATAGGCCTATGTCTTCTCGGCCGCCATTCCCAGCCGGTGTCGACGCAGTGCCGTTGCTACGCCGACGCACCGTGGCCGGAGAAATACAGCGCGGTGTCTCGGCGTATCGAGACCAGCTCCAAACTTCATGGGTGCGGCGAAACGTAAAAGCAGCACCGCACGCTCATCCACGCATACGCGGCATACGTGTTTATCCAAGGCACCGCCAGCACCGCGGCGTAGTTCCTAAATCGTCGAACTCTCCGAGCGCGACACAACCGCCAACGCGCCTCCATGAAAACAAGTGAGAAGACTGACCAAGAGCGAGGAGGACGGTTAGTTTCCTTGACAACGGTTTGCACACGTGACGTATCTCCCGCGCGGTTCATCCCTTTGGTGCCTTTGGAGACTAACTGGTTTGCACACGGCACGCATCCCTCTGTGGTAACTCCTCAGCGGTCTATCCGTTCATCGCGCGCGCCTATTGGGCCCCGTTACTCCTCTTTCGGGTAATTTTGCCTTAGAGTGTCGTAACAACTGTGACAGTTGTTAGTACATGCTTGTCCTGTGTATACCTGCGCGTTCTTGTCGAGAGTCCGTCTTTGTGCTTCAGCGGCGCGCTACAAGTATCGAGCTGCTTGTCGTTCTTCGTGGGTCATATTCCAATTTCTTGCTATAGCATTGATTGCTTCGCCCTTGCGGAGAAACTTTGACTTCTTTTGAAACATGTGGGAACCACGCACACAGGGTGTCCAGAGATAGCGCCACGCGTTGCGCAGCGGTGGTGCGCGTGGCCCACCTGCGTGCTTTAAAAGCGGCAATCTGCGCGCTGCCCAAGGGAGAGGTCTCTGCCTTGGCTGCCGAGAAGGACGGATGCTGCCATCCACGCTGGCCGATTGCTGCTGCCGGAAACCATGCTCGCCGCCGCGCTGTCTGTTGTCCCTGGGCCGACCCTGCCGTATGTATCATGGAGTTAAATAAATTGTTGTTGTTTGTCGTGACCTGAGGCCTCCGTCGTCTTTGCTTTAACTACGGACGGGACGCAGCAAGCCCAATACCCACAAACTGCGATATATTAGGCTCAGAATGAACAAAGTACGTGAATAGGATGGCCATATAAGCTAGAAAGAAACTCCCCGCAAGCGAATTATCCTTGCCAATACTGAGCAATATAGTAGCGGCGGTGATATGTGGATAGGCCAACAATTCTACAACCTGAATTCCCGAAAGCGAGGGGACGGCCAACCGGTGGAGGACATTCATTAGTTCATTGAATTAGCCGCCATTACCCTGTCTATTTCAGTGAGGCGTACAGGCTCACCTGATTCCTCAGTACACTTATCTGCATAACCGAGGATTCAGGCAGACTGTGCCTTGGCTTAGCAACTGTTTTAGCTTTTCATAATGCGTGAAGGATTAAGAATGGTTCGGTTAACTGCTCATGCGAACATAAAAAAAGTAAAAAGAAAAAAATCGAACCTTTATTTTACTCGCATTTGTCTTCTCTTGGGATTTCACAAAATATTTTTTTAGCAAAGCATCAGTGGTGCATTTGATAAGTGAAAAATATAAAGATTCTGTTACCAAAAAGAGAAACAGACATTGCCTTTGATTCGCAACCGACCCAACATACTGCACCGTTTCTTAACAAGCTTAATTTGCTTACTATTCATTAACTCTACATCGTTAAACTTGCCTTATATATTGTAACAATGTGGGATCGATGAGCACACGGAGGATCACAAACAAATACGTTTTATGAATGACTCAAAACACTTCAGCATCCTCTTCGTCCCTGCGCTCGGCCAAGAACACTCGCGCTGCTTCGTTGTCGTAGCCACTGGCACATACACACGACATTATTCCTCCTTAACAAAAAAAAAAAAAAGAAAAAAAAAAAAAAAAAAGAAAAGAGAAGACAAGAAAAGTGAAAAACCAGGCCTGCGCGAAAAACGCAGCACAATCACAACAAAAGCGGGAAAAGCGTCATTTCTAGAGCCCATTGCCAACTCTCTTGGGGCTACTAATACAAGTACGCTTGCAAGGTACCCACTACTCCATTAATTGATTTGGTGGCTGATGACGATAGAGAATTACGGCTAACCCTTTGTAATGTGTTGGAAGCTTTCAGCGACCCACTCGTAATTTAATTCATATTGTGTGAAGCCTGGTTACACAATTCGCATTCTGTGACGCCTGGTTGTTTTACTCTTCTACCACGCTATATTACGCAAGTTAACGCGGTTCCTTCTCGACATAATGCTTGTATAGGGTATTTGTGCGCAAGAGGTTCAAGCAGAGGCATGGCTCAGTGGTAGAATGCTGTGATGGTACGGAGCGGACCCAGGATCGAACCCCGGTACCATCCTGGATATTTTTCTTTTAGATGTGAAGCATCTTATGGCGAAGCTTAATCCGGTGGTGGTGGTGTGCGGCGCGGCCTCCCTTACTGCGCATGCGCAAACCCTTAAAAAAAAATAAAAAACCTCCTTTCCCCCCTCTCTCTCCTCTAAGCATCCCTCCCCGAGGCAACCACACCCTCACTGCGCATGCGCCTCCCCTCCTCTCTCCCCCTCCTACGCTACCCCCCTCTCTCCTCTAGGCATCCCTGCCCGCGGCGTCCACACTCCCACTGCGCATGCGCGTCCCCCCCTCTCTCTCCTCTCCTACGCTCCCCCCCTCTCTCGCCTTGCGACGCGGACGCCGGCCGCGTCTGCTAGCGTGTTTCTTGGTTGAAAAAACCGACTGCTCGCGCTGCCCAACCGTTCACTGGCCACCCCGTATATATGGCAATGGATTTTGACCTGCAAGGTGGTGCCAGTGGGAGATTTCTCCTGTGCGTTGTTGAACAATGAAAATTCGCAGCGTGCGCGTTAACTAAAAGCGGACTGCGGGTCTCTGTGTCCAGTCGGAGTCTTCTGTCTCTCATTGCCCATTAGCAGCGATTGGCATGTTCCAGTAGGAAACACCGCTCCATCACTGCGTGATTTGCGCCTCCCCAGTTTTCTTTTCTTACGCAACGCTGCGATGAGCGCCAGCGTCAACGCCGCCGCCAGTGTAAGCGTTAGCGCCCGCTGCTTCACATCTACACATGGTTCCCTTTAGCGGGAGATGGTGTAATTTTTTCGTTTTTTTTCTTATTTCGTGCGATCGCGGTTCAGGACACCGGTGGTGGCGGCGGCGGACAACTACAGTACTTTTGTTGTGATCTCATAACAGCTTTCGCTGTAAAACATCGCCAGGAGGTTAAACGTCCAGAAAGCAAGGTAAAAAAATTCGGCAGATCCCCCGTACCTTGGGAAGCGATGTTGTGCGAAGCATGTGGATGGAAGGTGACTGTGTTGTAATTTTTTTATTTAGCGAAACGTTACGAAATGACGCTAACGACATGTACAAATGTTGTACGTACAGATAGATATATGTTGAACAGTCGCATATGTTTTATATAACCTGTTGTTTACAGTTGTGTAACGATGCCTACGGCAACAAGGGTATTAGCAACACCAGAAGCGGTAAGCTGATATGTAGCGCTTGTGCTCGCGAGGATGGTAGCCCTGCACACTGGTACATAAAAAAAACTAGCAGTTGTTCCGGGTACGAATACAACCGATGAGCGAAGCTCCTTAGAAATGGGATGCACGCGGCGTTCGCCGCGCATGGCGTTTCATTTTCCAGGCAACGGACCAAGCACTGGGTGGACGATAGGGTGAAGCGATGGTTTCGCGCGTTCGCCGGTTTGAGGAGAGAGGGCAGAGACGAAGAAAGAGGGAGAGTAATCTGCCTCCGTTTCGCATGCGCTCGTATTCTCGCGCTTTGCGCATCGTGCAGACGCCAACCACGTTCCAGCGCTCAGAAAGCTCATTTATCATCCCGCGTGAGCGGGAGACGCCACAGCTGGCACCGGGCCAGGGAGCTTCAACGGCGACGGCGGGGTGCCGGCCTAAGGAGCCTCGCTCCTAATAAACTTCAGTGGATGGCTCTTAGCTAGAATTGGCATTAACCCGACGTGACGGCTGTATCATAGGAGTACATATGTAATGTTTATAAAATTACATAGCCGGCACTGCACCACAATTGACGTTTCACCAACATTACGCATGCATAGGGTCTCTTTCCAAAGCAGTGTCGAGACCTGGCGTGGCTCTGCGGTGGAGTATCTTACTGCCACGCAGAATGCTTGGGTTCAATTACCCACGGGACCCTGATATTTATTTTCTTTGCATTTGTCAGCAGAACGCTGTAGATGTCAATTTTTTTAACGCTTTTCCATTTAAATTACCAATGTCTGTTCTCGCCATCTCTGGGTAGATATTAACTGTCAATCACCTGTGACACATACCCGCATACCTGTGGCCCATACCCGCCCGTGGTATACGGGTATGTGCCACACGTGTCTGGCGGAAAGGGTTTGACGATGTACGCGACAGGATTGTCACATTATTCATGCCAGGACGACGATTCATATTCGTCAAACCATCGTAGCCTCCCACACTAATTTTGGTTTACTCCAATTTAACCCTTTCAGCCCTGGATTTTTTTATTTTGATCGGAGACATTATTTGTGCGTGTTTTCGTAATAATTAGGAGCTCAGAAGACCACAACCGAAAAATTCAGTCAGTGGTGCAAGTATTTATGGATTAATTAACATGCCATCAAATTAGGTCATCCGGGCTCAGTGCTTGTTAAACGAGAAAAATGGCTTCTTTATTCGTGCTACTGACTACAGTAGACAAAATGTGAACTAATGTCATATTTTCAGTGTGATACTCATTGAAACAGCTTTGCTACGTCGTCCCGAAAATGGCGCTTACCCGCCTCATCTTACGCGCCTCGGCTTCACCCAAGACTTCGGTCAAGCTTCTTCTTTGTGGCCCCCAGCGTAGCAAATATGCCACAATATTGATGTCAGTCGCCGTGGGGATGATTGAAGTACTATTCCCCCCAAGAATGAGCAGTTTTGGTTTCATTTCCGAGGTGCCAGGGGAAATCTTGCGCGGTGGTGTCAATTGACACCGCCAGGGCCGAAAGGGTTAAGGGGGTGATCACGAGAGCACCCAGACGTAGGTGGCTGATAGATAGATAGATAGATAGATAGATAGATAGATAGATAGATAGATAGATAGATAGATAGATAGATAGATAGATAGATAGATAGATAGACAGACAGACAGACAGGCAGCCTAAAAGGGCCTGCAGTGCGCAAAGAAATGCTTCGCATTTAAAAAAACTGCACAGCTAGTCACTGAAAGTACGGCTTCATGCGAAGCACGTGAAGAATTTCTGGCGAATGCCTTCGGCGCGTTGAACACTGCGGGTCGTCCAGAAGAACCTCGTAGTCAACGGCAGTGATACGTCGCAGAACTGCGTAAGGTCCGAAGTATCTACGCAAGAACTTTTCGGAGAGTCCACGCCGACGAATAGGTGTCCAGGCCCACACTTTGTCGCCCACGTTGTATGTGACGGGTCTGTGCCGGAGGGTTGTAGTGTTTGGCGTCATAGTCTTGTTGCTCGGTGATTCGCAACCTGGCAAGTTGTCTAGCTTCTTCTGCTCGCTGTGTAAATTCTTTTTTAGCGTGCGTCTCATTGCCATCATTTTTGCGAGGGAGCATCGCGTCTAATGTTGTCGTAACTTCACGGCCGTAAACGAGACTGAATGGTGTCTTCCGAGCGGTCTCATGACGAGCCGAGTTGTACGCGAATGTGACGTAGGGCAGGATGTCGTCCCAGTTCCTGTGCTCTACGTCTACGTACATGCTTATCATGTCATCCAGGGTCCTGTTGAGACGTTCAGTCAGCCCGTTGGTGTGGAGATGATACGCCGTTGTCTTCTTGTGATGGGTGCCAATTAGCCGAAAAATGGTGTCCAAAAGCTCGGCCATGAACGCAGTACCTCTGTCTGTGATAACTACTGTCGGAGCACCGTGTCTTAAAAATTTGGCTTCGATTAAAAATCATGCCGCCTCAGCTACTGTTGCCCGTCGCGAAGAGCGCCTGTTTCGGCGTATCGGCTCACATAATCTGTGTCGACGATTATCCACCTATTTACGGTAGCGGACGTTGGGAAGGGGCCCAGAAAATCCACGCCGATTTGTGCAAATGTCGGGACTGGAACACGTTGCAACAGGCCGGCTAGCTTGAATGGTGGTTTGCGACGCTGACACTCTAGACATGTCTGCACGTAAGTTCTCACGACCGCAATAAGTCTAGGCCAGTAATAGTTCTACCTTATCTTTGCCAATGTTCGGATGTAGCCCGAATGTCCCGCGGTAGGTTCGTTGTGCCAGGTATGTACGACTTCACGTCGAAGCCATGAGAGAACGACGAGCAATTAGGTGCTGCCAGCAGGTGAGAAGTTCTTATAAAGTACGTCATTGCGCGTAAGCAGTACGACGCCAGCCCGCTTGAAAATAATTTTGGCACGCTATTGGTTGATCCTTCTAAGTAATCAATGAGCGGTAGCAGTTCAGCATCGTCCCGCTGTTGTGGAAAAAGGCTGTGTCATCGTCTTCTTGGGCTGCTGTCTCAACAGGACACTGAGAGAGACAGTCGGCATCGTCTTGTCGTTTTCCCGATTTGGAAGCGACAGAGAAATAGAACTCTTGGAGCCGAAGACTCCAGCGTGCGAGACGGCCGGATGGACCTTTCAAGTTAACCAACCAACAGAGCGAATAGTGTTCGCTGATAACGGTGAACGGGCGACCGTATAAAGAAAGACGAAATTTCAAGACTGCCCATACTATTGTGAGGCATTCTTTCTCGGTCTTCGTGTAGTTGGCTTCGGCTCGGGACAGCATCCTGCTGGCGTAAGCGATTACCTTTTCGCTGTTGTCCTGCCACTGTACGAGCACTGCTCCAAGACCCACATTACGAGCGTCTGTATGCAATACCGTCGGTGCGTCTTCATCGAAGTGGGCGAGTACGGGAGGCGTTTGTATGCGTTGACGATGCTCGTGAAATGCCCGCCGCTGGTCTTCGCCCCATGGGAAGGGGATATTTTCCATGGTGAGCTTGGTCAATGGCCATGCGATGCGCGAAAAATTCGCAATAAGCCGTCAGTAATAGGCACAGAGTCGCAAAAAACGTCGCACCGTTTTTTTTGTCTGATGGGGTAGGTAAATTCACCACGGCAGCAATTTTATCCCGAATCGGATCGGATCCCTTGGCTGCTGACGGCGTGTTCGAGGAATTGAAGTTCGTGAAAGCGAAAGTGGCACTTTTCAGGTTTCAGTGCAAGACCGGCCAAGCGTATTGCTTCAAAAGCTGCTTCCAGCCTTCTTAAGTGTTCCTCGAACGTTGCGGAAAAGACACTCACGTCATCGAGGTACACCAGGCAGGTTTGCCGCTCAAGTCATAAATAATAATATCTGGGGTTTTACGTCCCAAAACCACTACATGATTATGAGAGACACCGTAGTGGAGGGCTCCGGAAATTTTGACCATCTGGTGTTCTTTAACGTGCACTGACATCGCACAGTACACGGGCCTCTACCATTTCGCCTCCATCGAAATGCGACCGCCGCGGCCGGGATCGAACCCGCGACCTTTGGGTCAGCAGCCGAGCACCGTAGCCACTGTTCCACCGAGGCGGACATGCCACTTAAGTCGTGAAAGTACAGTGTCCATTAGACGCTGGAACGTTGCTGGCGCCGAACACAAACCGAAAGGAAACACGTGAAATTCATAAAGTCCGTCGGCCGTGACAATGGCGGTCTTCTCACGGTCTCTTTCATCCACTTCAATTTGCCAATGCACGCTTTTCAAGTCCATTGACGAAAAGTAGCATGCGTTGCGTAGCCTATCTGGGGAATCATCAATACGCGGCAGCGGATAAACATCCTTTTTCGCTATCTGGCTCAGCTTCCGGTAGTCGACGCAGAAATGCAAGCTGCCGTCCTTCTTTTAACACGAAAGTGTTTTATGCCGGGGTCCACCAAGATTTGAGTGACGCATTTTCGCCACGGAAATGTCGTCGAAAAAATACACATGATCAGCAGACAAAGAAAAAACCTTTCATCAACGGGAGTCGAACCTACGACCTCTAGGTCCGCGACAAGGGATGCCGGGCACGCTATCCACTGCGCCACGGTCACATACTTTCCAGGATTTAAAAACAAGCCTTTTATATCTACCACTGTCCTCTCACTGAGCTCTTGCTAAGAGAAGTAATGCATTATGACCGTGAAATCCACGATTAGTTTCTTCAAAGCGTTGTTTCTCCGCGTCCGTCCCATTCGGCATGTTTCGAATAGTAAACGTGCAATTTTGCCGACGCATTAACACACTGTCAGGTGGCGACCTTACCCCTAGCATCCACAATCGTAGCATTCCGTGCATACCAAAAATAGCTGTGTGACGCGCGAGTGCGTCGCGTGGCCGTAACTCCTCGTCCCTATAGCTCACCCCGCGAAAAAATCACAGCCCACCAACGGGGAAGACACGACGCGCGTTGCATTTCCCTCTGGTCGGGCAGCGTTGTTCAATAACTCTAACATGCCGCGAGTAGGCGACCTTAGCCCAAGTTCGGCGCCCAATCATTGACGCTCTTCTGGCTGTCACACCACTTTCAATGACTCCGCTCTCACCGTACAGCTGCCACAAGCATCTATGACCACAAGGCTTTCTTTAATCATTCATCATAGACGTTAGTCGTCGGGATACAGATGTACCATCAAGCGTCAACGTGGATGCATCCACGTTAAAGGGTGCTATAACTGTCAACACACCAATAGACATTGTGCAAGCTCTCTTATATCAATGTGCAGTAAACATTCGACTACTGCTGTAAGGACACGTTTCACTTTCGTGTTATACCGATTCCTATGACGGAGGGATCAACCATGTTTTTTCACGAGTCCGCCGCGGTGGTGTAGCGGTTACGGTGCTCGGCTGCTGACCCAAAGGTCACGGGTTCGATCCCGGCCACGGCGGTCGCATTTCGATGGAGGCGAAATAGTAGAGGCCCGTGTACTGTGCGATGTCAGGGCACGTTAAAGAACACCAGATGGTCAAAATTTCCGGAGCCCTCCACTACGGCGTCTCTCATAATCATTTCGTGGTTTTGGTACGCAAAACCCCAGATATTATTATTCTTTTTCACGAGTCCTACAGGTGGTGGCCCAAGGACTGTTAGATGGCCGAATAACGCCATAATCCAGCATCATTTTCGATTGTTTTTGAATGGCCTCACGCTCTTTGGGGCAACGCGATAAAGATTTTGCCGGATGGGTCTGGCGTCGAAATCTTTGATGAAGCGGTGTTTCGTCAGCTGCATTTGACCAACTCTTGAAGTGTATGAGAAGCATAGTGAAACACACAGCGCAAATATTGACGGGGACACAGGAAGAGAACACACACAGCGCTGTGTGTTCTCTTTCTGTGTCCCCGTCATTATTTGCGCTGTGTGTTTCACTATGCTACACCAACAAGCCCAACTTCTCTGTATTGTAAACTGGATGAGAAGCAGCCATGGATCTTGTTGATCATCGCGAGAAGGTGGTCTCGCTCGACGGTCGATAACGTCATGCTAACGTCAACAGGTGTCGGAGTAGTGATAGTAGGCGCGCTGCTGCCTCCTCCACTAAATGACAATTTCTATCTGAGCAAGTTCATCGAAATAGGCAATGGCAGCGCCTCTGACAATGCGTCGGCGTGAAATTTGTCAGCAAGAGTTCAGCGCATTCATCGATTACACTGATGACAGCCCTGGCAATAGAAATGCCGCAAGTGAATGTGAGCTCATCGATGTGTTCAGCGACGCCTGTCCCGCTTTGCAAGCTGTCGCAGCGCACGGGTACAAGGGAGAAACTCCGTGGGAGCACTATGACGTCGTCACTGGTCATACGTAGGTGAGGTCGCTGCTTTTCCTCATCATTAGCAGTGCCCGATTTCGTAGCGAACGTTACGCTCCTGTCGCGGATGTTAATCACAGCCTCGTATTCGCGCAATAAATCCATTCCCAATATAAGCTGTTTACAGCACTCATGAAGAATGACGAGGGTGGCGACGAAGGTGGTACCAGCGATTAAGAGTCGGGCCGCGCACTTTCCAACAGGTGTCATTTCCAACACTGTCTCCGTCGCGGGCTAGGGGACCTTGCCCCCGGTGACGTCGGTTTCTGGATGCACATTCCAGGAGACGTTGCGCATTCTCCCTTCTGTCGACACTCGTTAAAAGTGTGAAGCAGCTGGGTGCGGAAGTTGTACCACGTAGCCTAGCTCCTTTCCCGGTTTATGTACCACGTCTGAGCGTTGTCCTTTCAGGTAGAAGTAGACATTCGAAAGCTTGGCTGCTGAAGTAGCCCACTGGTTGTATTTCGCACAGCGTTGGAACTGGTCCAGCCGATCTTGGGCGTCTTCAAAGGCTTCACCATCAAAGCACTCCGGAATCCTTGGATTTTGCAGTGTCATGTGCGATGGAGCTGCAGTGGCCATGGTAGCTGAAGGAGGCAAGCGATTGCTGGAACTCTCTGGCAGGGGCCTGAGCTCGGAGCCTAGCAGATGGCGACTGAGTCGGTGGACCGGTGTTTCGACGCGTGGGGGGCGATTCTGGGCTCAATCGTCCGCTCCGCGAAGGAGTGCCAAGCATGAAGCTTACCCAGAACCTCTACCAGTGTAACGACGTGGGGCCGACGAGCACACGGGGGGATCACAAAGAAATACGCTTTATCAATGACTGAAAACACTGCACCGTCTTCTTCGTCCCTGCGCTCGGTCAAGAACACTCGCACTGCTTCGTTGTTGTCGTCTCTGGCCCATATGTGCGGCAATATGTGTAAGCAAATTGTAACTCACGCGGGGAGTTGTATAACTCACTTCTACTCTACTATTGCTCCCATGATCTTCGCCATGAACGATATAAAATGCCGCTATTCAGGACTATTTGCGGAAATCGCACATTGTTCTACCAAGTACCTAACCTCCATAACAATAGTTATAGGCACACATGAACCTATTGAACATTGTAACTCTAAAGTGAGTTTGAAGAGACAACTTGCTATGTACTTCCTTTCTGGCATTGCGCCATAAAAAGTTTTCAGTTGAGATACAGACCTGAGTCAAACAGAGCTGGTCTGCTTTTGTTCCTTTCAATCCAGGCCATTATATGTGTAAATAGTCTGAATGAAATAAATAAATAAATAAATAAATAAATAAATAAATATAATAAGATAGCGTGAGATAAGAGGTGACAGCTTAATTATAACTGGTCTTTCCTTGGTGAATGATATCTTGCCTAATTTCAGTTTCCCGGGGAGTTCTGTCAAATTTTAACGTATCAGTTCACCACCTCTATGCACCTGGTATTTACGACGGCGCACGGAGCTTTAAGTATGTATAAAAAATAGCGGTGACTACATGGAATATACAAATCAAGCGTTGGCGGAAACCATATATATTCCGTACGCAGGAAGGAAACAATAAACTGTTGTCGGTCTCTGTGGAGCTCGATCATTCGCTCAGACGACTTCCTGAGGATTATATTGTCGGGCTGGAGCGCCTCATGCATTAAACCACATCGCTTGGAACTGTAGCTATACGTTACACAGTAAGAGGTCATGGAACCTCGGCAATGCAAAAAAGACGCACACGCAGACGAAGCAATTTTCGTTTTTCGCAGCACTATTTTTTCTTCCCTCTAGTCGTTGTGACTGTGTGTGCCAAGTAAGGACTAAAACTGCGCTAAAAACACAAAGCCAAAGACGAGGAAAACAGGACTGGCACCGTCCTCATTATGAATTTAAACCAACTAGCCCAACTTGGTGCTCTACTTCAGTGCCAAGTAAGTCAAGTGAGCACGCTTAACATACCACGAAAGCGCTCTTGTATGAACTGAGCGCTAGGTGCTGAAGATGTAAGAAAATTAATTCCATAATTCGAAGTTTTCCTTCCTGAGGCGGATCCTACGATGCATTGCCTAAATACCTGGAAGATATGCGTACTGTTACAGGACACACACACACACACACACACACACACACACACACACACACACACACACACACACACACACACACACACACACACACACACACACACACACACACACACACACACACACACACACACACACACACACACACACACACACACACACACACACACACACACACACACACACACACACACACACACACACACACACACACACACACACACACACAGGACTTCAAATTTGGAGCAATTTCTGGAACAGCGAAATTTTCACTTTTGAGCACGTTGGATCAGCAACAGTTTCTGTCTTGGAGCACTGTGTAGCAGGTACTTTCGCGTTTGGGAGCACCCTGGAGCATTGGGGAAGCAAGTTACATTCACATTCAGACACCTGAACAATTATTACGATGCTCTTATGGAGAGCTGCATAAGTATCTCGATTCGTTGCGAATCTCATGGAGAAAATGCTTTACAAAAAACTCATTATATCACTCGATTATGCAAAAAGAATGTCGTCAGGCAACTGGATGTTGTGGAACAACCTCTTCAGCAGTTTTTAACGCCATAGCGTTAAAGAGCTCGTTTCGCAGAAATTCCGGCGTCGGCGTCATTGTCGGCGTCGGTGCTGGCAGCGGCGTCGTTGGTTGTGAGCGAAAAATCATCATCTTGTCCGTGACCGAAAAATCGAGAAAGGTGCAAATAAAATAAATAATAAAAAAAAACACAGCATATCCACGGAGTGAATGATGATGAGTGGGCGAAGCTGCGGAGGTTCATCGGTAAACCGTGAATCTCCCGTGAATTCTGCCCGGTACATCATCACCGACGTGAGATCGGGCGCGTTTATACTAAATGGTCGATGAGAGTTATGGTGACTGAAGCAATCATGGTTACACCGTGAAATCTTCAGTGGTTTCGCCCAGCAGTAATCAAAGCGATAGTGTGTGTGAAATTTTATTCAAACTTCAACGACCGGTCGTCGTTCCATGGTCCGCCAAGCAGCACGATCCGGCAAGCGCACTCGCACGGCGGTCCGCGCAATCGGAGAGCAGCTGCACCGCCAACGCCATCTAGCGTACCTTCACCCAACCGCCATATTGTACGCATGTCTATAGGACAGCGCCCTCTCGGAAACGAGACGAGAACTGGAGATGTCGGCACCATATCCACGGAGTGAATGATGATGAGTGGGCGAAGCTTCTGAGGTGCGTCGGTAAACCGGTAATCTTCCGCAAATTCTGCGCAGTACATCATCAACGACGTGAGATCGGGCGCATTTCTACTAAAGGGTCGATTAGAGTCATGGCGACTCGCAGCTCACTTTAATTTTACATGTACGTTGTGAATTTTTTTTATTGTTTAATCACACACAGGAGACATCTCACACAGGCACTACCTTGGAGGTCGAAATCCAGTGCCTACTGGCTACTCAGAATGCATGGACAACCGAGGACCGCCGAGGTGATGCCGTAAGGAGCTTCGCCCCTAAATATATTCATCATATACAAGTACCGCCATCTAGCGGACATTCGGAGAGCTAAACGAGAGGTGGCGTGGAGGTGGCTACCTACTACATACATCGAGGACGCACGACCCACGGCTTAAGGAGCTTCGCCCCTAAAATCTCCGGGTTTGAGTGCATATCGAACCCAGGCCGTCTGCGTGGCAAGCAGGTGATCTACCACACAGCCACGCTTCTGCTTGGAATTCCATTGAAAAACTTTCATGTTTTACAAACACATGCGTCCTGTATACAGGCGTCACAATAAAACATGTAAGATCGCAGTAATATTGTGTGGTACGCCTACATTGACATCGGGCGTCAGAACATGTGAATATCATAATGACATCGTGGTTCAAAGCAGGCCACCCATTACCAAAGGCACACACGTTGGAGCTCGTATTCACTTAAGACCCCGTAGTGGGTTCGTAGCAAGTTGGAAAACATTTCCCACTCATAATTGCTCGTGGTATAAAGCATGCTACCTATTACATAGTATGCACTAAATGATTGAAGTACGTACTAGGGTCAGGATGTCGCTATCGCGTTCAACTCTTAAATGCGAAACTTAAGGGTTCCCCAATTTTTTTTCTGACAGCACCATTATAAAGAGAATAGTGTATCAATAACATTGTATATTATAAAATAACACTGTAAATACAACTATGTGGTTTTCCAAGTGCAAGGCTCCTGTCGCAAAATTATAATCTTCATGTTAATGAAATATCACACTTTAAATCAGCAGAAGTGGTAGACGAGCGCCCCGAAAAAAAGAGTGCCTCAACGCTTGGGCGTCGGCAGGCAGAATATGATGGTTGTGCACCCGTGTTACATCGCCGGCGTGGGAAGGGCACGACGGTTGCGCGAAGTAAGCGCCAGTCTTTGAACTTGTTCACTTACGCCTATACCTCAATGCTAAAAACCGTCAAAAAGGAGAAATTTGCGCAGTTTGGCGCAACTTACGTCGATTTTTTCAAGATCACGATGTAAGTACAATGTGCCACATTTGGAGCAGTCGACGAAGGACTGGAATCACTGCATTTAGTTAAAAAAAATAAATGGGAATTTGTTAGTGGTACCATAGGGGAATGAAATGCAGTAGGAAGCATAAAATCGGTGGTTTAAAGTAGATTGTATGTATGTCTGCCAGAGTTGCATAAAAAGCGCGTCATTACAGCAGCAATACTTAGCGTTGAGATGAGTGCCTTGCACAAAAACACTGATGCTCGTGGGACAAGAAACTGCTACTGCTGGGTCCTCATATGAGACCGGGCAAACGCCACAGGCAGAATGCTTCTTGGGATGCTCAAATGACATCGAACTGCGCTATTGTCAGCAACGTACTAATCACGTGCTCATTTCTTCTCGCGGATAAAGCATGAGAAATATGACAAAGTTCGGCAGATCCCCCATACCATGGGAATCGATGCCATGCGAAGAATGCGGAGGGAAAGTGACGGTGGTGAAATTTATTCAATTATATTGACACTCCCGGCTGGTTTCTGCCTTTCGCGTCGGCGTCAGATATATATACAGGGTGTCCCATTTATCACCCAGCACGATTTAAAAAAAGAGGAACGGCGTTACGCGAAGCAGACCTAGTGCATAATGTTCCCAGTATACTGTAGTAGCCGCTTCTCATTTTTCGTTAATGAGAATTAGGTAATTAGTCATAATAATTTTCGTAACTCCAAAAGTACTCACCTAATTATCAACATGTCAATGAGGCAGATGTGGGCACGTTGAAATGACATCTGTCTGTGCTACTCTCAACAACGTACTAATTGCGTGCGTAATATATATATATATATATATATATATTGTAAATGAAGAGAAACAGAGACAACGCCCGTACGTTGGGCCGGCTGTTCTATTTTTCCCTTCGTCTTCCTTCTCTTCCTCGAGCCAGCGCCCGAGCCCGTGGCCGCTCTTCGTCGCTACAATATATATATATATATATATATATATATATATATATATATATAAAGGAAGGAATTGTAAACTTAAGGGCTCGTTTGTTTTGTTAAACATAGTATTAATGAGAACTAACAGACAAAGATGCCAAGGAAAGTATAGGGGAAGCTATTAGAAGTAATTGTAATGTAAATGTGAAGAAATGAAAGTGGACGAAAAGATAACCTGCCACCGGCAGGATCCGAACCTGCGACCTTCGAATAACGCGTCCGATGCTCTACCACTGAGCTACGGTGGCGGTCATCTCCCCGTCCACTTTATGGGGTATATATGTGTACTTAAACGTGGGAGCGTCAGTCAGCGCCGCCTGTTGTCATTACGGCGAGTGTGGAACACTCTTTTTTGCCTGTAGGCGTCACGTAGTACGTGATCTTATTACGAGAGGGCAGCTGACTAGTAATCCCTCGCATACCACCTGAAGGCATCAAGTCTGCCAGAACGAGACCCTCGTTATGAATGAAGGAAGGAATTGTAAACTTAAGGGCTCGTTTGCTTTGTTAAACATAGTATTAATGAGAACTAACAGACAAAGATGCCAAGGAAAGTATAGGGGAAGCTATTAGAAGTAATTGTAATGTAAATGTGAAGAAATGAAAGTGGACGAAAAGATAACTTGGCACCGGCAGGATCCGAACCTGCGACCTTCGAATAACGCGTCCGATGCTCTACCACTGAGCTACGGTGGCGGTCATCTCCCCGTCCACTTTGTGGGGTATATATATATATATATATTGTGATGACGATGAGTGGCAGTGGAGCTTGGGCCTCGTGCTCAACCAGCACGAAGAAGAGAAGGATGATGTCAGAATAGAACAGCCGGCCCAACGTACGGGCGTTGTCTCTGTTTCTCCTCCTTTACAATGGCGCAGTCGCCGAAAAAGATCTCTTAAGGCAGACATTGCCTTTGCTCGTGCTTCTACGGCATTCCGGTCCCGCCATCCAAGGAAAGCCGTCCATGCGCCCCTTGGCCATGGAACCCGCCTACCTGCCACCGCACCGAGCACAGTTCGGGGACGGCGTCTATGCCTCCTCGTCGCCTCACAACCTCTCGGCGCGGCGACCGCTGTCCGGGGTTGGCGTCCGGGCCTCCTCGGCGGCTCGACTTTCCGCCACGGGAAATGGCGTGGATCCCGTGAACCGGACTTCGTCGTCTCATCAGCCTCCAACGGACGCCGTGAGTACCGGAGCCACTGATGACGGCCCTGGCTCGTCATACTTCTCACCCGAGAGTGCCGTGGAGCCTCCGCGTGCCCTTACCCAACTTTTGCAAGAAGTCCACCAGTTCGCCTCGTTGCGCTGTGGGTTCTGGCCGGCCGCCTTACCATATCCAGCACATTCGGAGGTACCGGTGTTCCGCGGCTTCCAGGATGACGCTGACGTATGGGTAGCGACCATAAATGCGCTCGGCTTGCGCCATGCCTTGCCCGAAAATAAGAAATGGCTGGTAGCCATCGACCGACTTCGCGGTGCTGCCGAGGCATGGCACAAGTACGAAGGTGTCAACCAATGTTCCTGGATGGAATGGAGTGGCCGGCTTATTGCTGTGTTTGGCCGGATTGGCCCCGACACCTGCATGATTAACCCGACAAATGCCGAGGAGGGAGTTCAGGGGAACCTCCTCGAGGCTGCATCTGTACACTGCAGCTCGTCGACCGGCAGCTTGGCAGCCCACCCTCGCCCTCACACCGGACCCGACTTGTCCTCTTCGACATTCCAGGACCCCCCGTCGAGTTTCGGTGGCCGGATCGACGTTACACCACCAGATGCCCGACATCACGCCGCACACCACCCAACGCGGTCGCTTCTGACACTACAGGTCCGCGTCGGCGGCATCGGCGAGCTTACGGCTCTTGTGCAAACCGGAGCTCCGCGCACGGTGCTGCATCGACGCCATGCCCCAGCCAACCTCCAACCTTGGCCCGAGGCACCCCTGCGTGGCCTCGGTTGCTGCGCGTTGCCTGTCGGTGCGCTGGACCTGTACCTCCATACCGAAGCCGGGAGCAAGTTCCTGGCCGGCGTTCCCGTCCTCGAGGATCTACCTGCTGACATGATCCTAGGAGCTGATTACCTCCTATCCGGTGAAGTTCGCCTTACCGTAGATTCCGCTGGTGTCAGCCTCAGCCGCTTCACTCCTGGTACCACATCAGATCAAAGGTCCAGAGTCGATAGACCACAACCTGACGTGTCTGCTGATACCAGAAGCACCTTCTGTGACCAGTCGGACGCACATCTGCTGCCTTCACGGCAGTCACTGGCCGAAGGTGCGAACGTTTCGCTCAATAACGTCAACGCAGAGATCATCGATGCGCCCCGAGCAGACGTAGCCGGCATCGGCCATTCCGGAAGCCCTGCGCCCCAGGTCGACGCAGCCAGCATCGGCTATTCCAGTGGCCTCACGTGCAAGTCTGCTGACGATGGCAAATGCTCCATTCTGACACCCCCTGTCCCACCTGAGCGCCGTGCAGATCACCACGAAGTGACTCTCGCTGTCATGGAATCCGCCACTGACTGGTCGGACGGCGACCACCTCGACCAAAGCAGCGAGATGCCTTCGAAAGACGTCAGTGATTTCGACGTCGGGCGCAGCTATGGTGGCGTTCACGTGTGCGGACATGATACGGAGCCACCAGAGACCACCGGTTATCCCAGTTACCGCACAACCGAAAATTGTGGTGACAGCAACGTAAACGCTGCTATTTCGACCCACCATCACACTCCGTTGCTTGTCCGACCTTCTACGCATTCTTCGCTGTGCAAATGTTTGCCTGCCCAGCACGCAGACGTGGGTGAAGGCCAGCGCCCCAAACTTTGGCAACAGAATTGCCTGTTAAGCGTGCTGCGGCCGCTACGAGGCAGCCAAGGTCGCCCACCAGAGTGTTCGGCAGCCCAGCAAGGCGGGTCGTGGTGTCTACGAGGGAGACCCCCAGACACAGCCAATACCGCCCGCCAGAGACGGTTCAGGGGCCCCGGGCGTGTGGACCGACGACGACCAATGCGGAACAGCCAATGTCGCCCGCCTGAGTCCATTGCTGAAGCTCCGCATGCCATTTCGCAGTCATGGCCGAGTGTGATGACGATGAGTGGCAGTGGAGCTTGGGCCTCGTGCTCAACCAGCACGAAGAAGAGAAGGATGATGTCAGAATAGAACAGCCGGCCCAACGTACGGGCGTTGTCTCTGTTTCTCCTCCTTTACAATATATATATATATATATATATATATACGCCACAGAGAAAACTAATTCAGAAAATTTTTTCCGATGCGCGGAATCGAACGAGAGCGACCTCTCGCTCTGCAGCGCGCAGCGTTAACTTCTGAGACACGAAAGCACCCGCTTTTCGGCGTAGTATCGGTGAGGTATTTATATACACCATTTACCACTGGCGATACGCCGATCGCGGGGGGGGAATATCACCGTGTTGTCAGCACTACCAGCGAGATTGCGTAAGAGATGCGTGCACTCGTGCGCGCGCGCTCTTATCTCGAGATGGCGCGGTTTGTTCGTCGTGTTTGCACCGGAAAGTTGCGTTAAAGTCACAGAGCAGGCGAAGCTCACTTCACTCGCTGCAGAGGCCCCGTTTGCGAAAGGAGCGCGCTGTTGAAACACAGTGAAGTAACAACTGTGACACTTGTTAGTTTGCGGTCATCCTGTGTACACCTCTGCGTAGGTTTCGTGCGTTCTTTGTGTTTCAGCAGCGCGTTAATGTCGAGCTGTGAACGTTATTAATTTGCTCTCGTCTTGTGTGTGTTCTTTTCTTGTGTCATTTGTGCTTGAGCAGCGCTCTGCACGTTTCGATCTGCTTCCCCGTACTTCGCGTGATATTCCAATTTGTTGCTTCGCGTTCATTGCTTCATCCTTGCGGCCAAACTAGCTTTTTTTGTGTTGAGCGAGACGTTGCGAGATGGCGCTAAACATACACTTCACTACACCTCTTCACTACAGTACAAATGTTATAGGCACAGACACGTATGTTGAACATTCGTATGTGTTTTATATAACCAGCTGTTTACAGTTGCGTAACCATGCCAAGAGCAACATGAGTATCACCAACACCAGAAGCGGTGAGCTGGAATCTAGTGCTTGTGCTTGCGAGGATGGTAGCCCTGATAGTGCTACATAGACCAACTTCACTGTATGGCGCTAACTACAATTGACGCTATCCCGACGTGACGCCTGTATCATTGTAGTACACATGTAACGTTTATAAAATTATACGGGCAGCACTGCAATCACAATTGACGTTTCACCAACATTACGCCTGCATAGGGACTATTTCCAAAGCAGTTCCGAGACCTGGCGTGGCTCTGTGGTAGAATACTTTATTGCTACGCAGAATGCTTTGGTTCGATTCCTTATGGGATCATAACATTTATTCTTTGCATTCGTCGGGTCAACGCTGCCGACGTAGGTTTTTTCTGAACGCTCTCGGATTTCAATTACCAATGTCTGCGCTCGCCGTTCCTCGGTAGATATGAACTGTCGAACACCTGTGGCGCATACCCTTATACAGTGGCGCGTGGTATACGGGTATGTGCCACACGTGTCTGGAGGAAAGCGTTTTACAACGTAGGCGACGGGATTGTCACGTTATTTATGTCATGACCAACGAGTCGTATTCGTCAAATCCTCTTACTCTGCCATACTCTTTTGGTCGACCTCATGTTAAGGGTTTGATCACGAGAGCACCCAGACGTAAGCGGCTAGATACGTAGAAAGAAACGCTCAAAGTATCTGCAGTACAAAAGAAATGCTTCGCATTTAAAAAGATGGTTGATCCCTGCGTCATAGGAATCATAGGTTGATCCCTGCTTCATAGATAGATAGATAGATAGATAGATAGATAGATAGATAGATAGATAGATAGATAGATAGATAGATAGATAGATATAGAAACGCTCAAAGTGTCTGCAGTAGCCATAGAAATGCTTCGCACTTCAAATAACACGTGACCATGCTCCCCACCCGCAAAAGGTGGGAGCGTAGTCTTGACGTGCCACCTCACAGTGATCCTGTTTGAGGGCGCTGCTTTCTGATGCGCGCTGCAGTCTACTCACATATCATTTTTAATGAAATGTTAGTAGACTGCAGCGGGCTTGCTTTAATAGCAATAAAAAAAAGAAAGAAAAGCGACCGCGCAATTAGGACGTTGTTGAAGATAGCGCATTTCATTTTATTTGACTATGGCTACGTATGCGTCATTGACGTTTTAACAATTAGTTGAGTATTTGTCGAACTAGAAATATAATTAGGACTAATTAACTCAACCTCAATAACGAAAAATAAATATTGGCACTACAGTAAACTGGGAACTATATGCAGTAGGCGTGCTTAGAGTAACGACGTTGCTCTTTTTTTTAAATAATGCTGCACGGCATATACATTGTAGTTGTCTGTCACACACGACGCCTTCAAACTCTTACGGGCATGATGCGAGCGACCAAAATGTCCAGTATGAGGAATTTTGTCTGCTCGATCTGACGTGAAGAAATAGACGGACCCTGCTGATGGAGACCTTCACCACCATGGTACTGTTGTTAAGGTGCTCGAGTGCTGACCCATAACTCGCGGGTTCGTTCCCGGTCACGTTGGTCGCATTTCTATGCAGGCGAAGTGACAGAAGCCGGTGTACTTAGACTTGGGTGCACGTTAAACGACACTAGGCGCTAATTTCCGTAGCCCTCCACTACGGCGAGCCGAATAATCATATCGTGACTTTGGCATGTTTTAACTGATGTAGACAACAATTTACTCTGAATGGTCCGCGCAGGAAATACTTATAGTTCGTGCTGGCATAGCAACTATGTTGGAGTATAAACTACATCCATTTAGTTCTACG
>JALIZH010017823.1:0-13863 GCA_030522465.1 Rhipicephalus appendiculatus
TCCGTTCACGCGCGGCGCAATGCCTCGAGACACGTTCAGCTTGGCCCGTTTGACCAGCAGGTCAAGCATGAGTTTTCTACCGCATTAGAGCCTTTAAGTTATTTACCGAAGGCGTTTGTCTCTTCAAAGTGGAGCCGGAAACCCGCCGGGAGCCATCGAACGACGGCATCCACAGCAACCGAGGGCAGACAAGCGTCTGATTACCATCTCGACCGGCCAATCGTCCAGGCTGCCGCGTCTCAACCGACCGCCGTCATGGACTCATCGCACCCTTTTAACGAAGCTGGTAAATGAAATCGAGGCGGCTATTTCAAATGACGGAGCAAGCTTGCATGACCCTTAAGGTACTCGCAGACCGATTGGAAGGTATCACCGGTGAGCTGAAATCTATTGATCGGGAGATAGAGCCGTATTTATCGGGCCCCGACAGGGAGCAAGAATTCCTTCGTGCTGCCGAGTACATAGACAAGGCTGTTACTTACTCCTCCAAACTGAAGTACCGGATTCTGCAGTTGCAGCCATCGGCAGAACCTGCACCGCCAAACCTAAACTTTACCGCGGCGGATACACCGACTTCTAGCCACAGCATAAGGATTCCTCGCCTGGAACTTCTGAAGTTTAACGGAACGCCTCGCAACTGGCCTCCATTTTGGGAACAGTTTCAAACCGTAGTCCACGAGAACCCGACTTTGACGGATGTAGACAAGTTTGCCTATTTGAGATCAGCGCTGACAGGCCCCGCCGCTGCTGCTATCGCCGGACTGCCTGCAAGTTCGAGGTGTGATCAAGATGCACGGGCGATCCTCATTGCTCGATTCGCTAAGGAAGACATCATTGTCAAAGACCACGTCGAGCACCTCATCGACTCACAACCCATTCGGTCAACAGCAGATGTACGCGGATTGCGTCGCTTGTATGACGACATCGAGGCTAATATTCGTGGTCTCCGGGCATTGAAGATTAAAAGGAATCGTTCTCAACCGTTCTACAACCGATCATCCTCCGAAGTCTACCACGAGAGCTGGTACTCGAGTACTACCGGCGTGGCGAACAAATCAACGAACACCCGTCGCCTAGAGGAAACGACGCAGTAGGTGAGCAGACGTCTTCCGCATCGCAGAACAGCCTACGATCTCTGCTTGACTTTATCAGCAGAGAAGTGGAAGCACGAGAACGCTGCGAGTCCTGGAGCGTTGAAACGGACCGAAACAAGGGAGCTAAACAAACTGAAGCAAGCAGATCATACCAGAAGCCATTCAAATCGAGCACGTCGAAACAAGTAGCACAGACTTCAGAGTACCACACACGAACTGTCTGTTTCTTCTGTAACAGCGACGAACATGCTAGCCGAACATTGCAAAGCCGCGCTTACTATCACAGACAAGAAGACCAAGCTTCAGCAAAATGGGCGCTGCTTCAGATGTACAATGAAATCTCATCTGGCGAAGGATTGCCACAGAAAGGTCAACTGCCTTAAAAGCCATCGACGACACGCGACGACCATGTGCGAGCCAAGCGTCGTGAGTTCCAATTCTGAGAGTGCGGCCACACCCCTTCAGATGCCAGCGGTCACGGGACAACGACTCATTTACCTTCAAACCGCGATCGTACATGTGTCTTCCGGGCGGACAAGTGCTGTCGCGCGCATTGTTTTTGACGGCGGAAGTCGGAGAACGTTTGTGACAAGCCGACTTGCGAAACAACTCCAGTGCAAAACGACAGGCCACGAAAATTTGTCAGTGGGATCCTTCGGCGGACATAACAACAAGCGAAGCTTTCGAAAGGTTACGCTGCACCGCCAGGGCACAAATTAAGTCTCAAGATACAGCATAGATGCACGTGCCATTGAGAAGATTTGCAATCAACTGGTTCCAGTACTTCAATGCAGCGAACTGAAAGAACTACTTAAAGGCACCGAACACTGGCCACAGCAAGTTGGAGTAACTTCGGATCTATCGACCAAAGAGGACAGAGAACCACGCCACATAGAAGTGCACGAAGCACTGACTACACTGACTACGACCTCCCAGTTAGCGCAACCAATCATTCCTGTCGCAAATTACAGTTCCATCAATCGTTTACACCGGGCCATGGCCTGGGTCTTGCGATTCGTCAGCAAACTAAAGCATGACAGCAGTGCAACAGGATTTCTCACATCCCACGAAATAGCTAGCGCTGAGATGTACTGGATCCGCCAAGTCCAAGCAGAAGCCTTTTCGGAAGAGATAAGGGCAATTCGAAGAGGCGAGCAGCCCTCCCCGACGTCACCTCTGCGCAATACTGGGACTTTCCTAGACGACACCGGAATTTTACGCGTAACAGGACGTCTTCACTACAGTCAAAAGGCTTATTCCGAGCGACACCCGGTAATTCTTCCGAAAAAGCATCGTTACTCGAAACTCATATTTTCTGAGCACCATCGCAAACTCCTGCACGCTGGTGTACGAGACACGCTCGTCGACTTACGGGAACAGTTTTGGATTCTGTAAGCACGACAGCTTGTCAAGAATGTAATCAAGGAATGCGTAGTCTGTCGTCGTCAACAGGCGAAACCATTTCAGGCACAAACCCCTCCTTTACCTCCCAACAGAGTAAATGCAGCCGAACCATTTCAAGTTGTGGGGATTGACTTCGCCGGACCGTTATTAGTCAAGGTCACACGATCGTTCAAGAAAGTGTACATAGCACTCTTCACCTGCGCGGTCGTCAGAGCTATTCATCTCGAACTGGTTGAAGACATGCCTGCTTCCAGCTTTCTGCACGCCTTTCGCCGCTTCGTGTCCCGAAGAGGATTTCCTGCGACCGTATACTCCGACAACGCTCTCACGTTCAAACGAAGCAAGAAAGTTTTGCTCAACCTTTGGAAAAGCATACTGTCGGCAGAAGTCGCGAATACCTTTGCAAACAGCAAAATTGAATGGAAGTTTATTGTCGAGCGAGCACCGTGGTGGGGAGGATTCTATGAACGTCTAGTCAGATCCGCCAAGCTAGCCTTGAAGAAAATCGTCGGACAGCATAGCCCCACGAAGGAAGAACTTGTCACGACTCTAACGGAAGTTGAGGTCGTGCTAAACTCCAGGCCAATCACGTACGTTTACAGTGACGTCCGAGATCCGGAACCCCTCACACCGGCGCACTTCATCACAGGAAAACGGCTGGTCTCGATTCCAAGCCCCGAAGTCGTCCGAGCTACCCCCAGTATCAACAAACCAACTGAACCAATTATGGAAGCACAGACAGAGCAATCTAGAAGATTTTTGGCAACGATGGGCAAAAGAATACCTTCAAGAACTACGATCATCCCGTCAGCACAAGCCAACTGCGGAAGTAAACATTGGAGACGTCGTACTTCTTGAAGACAACCTACAACCGCGCCAACTGTGGAAGCTAGCCAGAGTGGCCGAAGTCCACGCTGGTCGCGATGAAAAAATAAGGTCATGTACTATCCGACTTGCAGACGGAACGCATCTCCAACGACCTACCAAGTTCCTCGACCCTTTGGAAGTTCACCAGCTTTCATGAACTTTGCTTTGCGCGGGGCAGGTTGTTGCAACTTCCGAAAAAGAAGTTGCTCCGTTCATGCGTGGCGCAATGCCTCGAGACACGTTCAGCTTGGCCCGTTTGACCATCAGGTCGAGCATGAGTTTTCTACCGCATTAAAGCCCTTTAAGTTCTTTACCGAAGGCGTTTGTCTCTTTATACTGTTCTACAAATATTCTAAGTATTGTTTCAGTAACTCTTGACGCAAGACTGAATGCAAGGGTGCAGCAGTCCTCAAGAAGTGAGCGCACGCGCAGCGCCCTGAGATTTTTCTGCTGTGGGTTAACACTACCCATTGTTAACTACAGTATTATTAAGAACTAGCAGACAATGATGTCGACGAATGTATAGGGCATGTTATTAGTAGTCATTTTAATGTAATTGTGAACAAAGAAAAGTGGACGCAAAGATAACTTTTCTCTGGCAGGGACCAAACCTGCGACCTTCGAATAACGCGCCTGATGCTCTACAACTGAACTACAGCGGCGGTCATCCCCCCCGTCCACTTTATCGAATATAGGTGTGCATTTAAACATGGGAGTGTCGTCCGCCTCGTTGGAACAGTGGGGCTGCTGACCCGAAGGTCGCGGGTTCGATCCTGGCCGCGGTGGTCGCATTTCGATGGAGGCGAAATGGTAGAGGCCCGTGTACTGTGCGATGCCAATGTACGTTAAAGAACACCAGATGGTCAAAATTTCCGGAGCCCTCCACTACGGCGTCTCTCATAATCATATCATGGCTTTGCGACGTAAAACCCCAGATATTATTATTATTATTATTATTATTATTATTATTATTATTATTATTATTATTATTATTATTATTAAACGTGGGAGTGTCAATCAGCGCTGCGGGTATCCATGACGGCGAGTGTGGAACTCTTTCTGCCTGTTGGCGTGGCGTAGCACGTGACCTTACTACGAGCTGGCAGCTGACCAATAATCCTTCTCGTTGTCGATCCCCACGCATTCCGGATTGATAGGTTCACCTATTGCATGGACATGCGTAGCTAAGTTTTCGTGCCTTCTTTCTTTTCCGCCGTTGTGCGTCACTTCAGTTGTTAGACGGCGTTTGTGGTGTGACTTGTTTCTTGCGCCCGTGTTTGCACGCCCTGTCTTTATAGAATGAATACGTACATACCTAGCTCGGCTCTTTGTTATTCGAAGTTTCCTATCCCGTGTAGGCTTCTTACGTGCAATTTCATGCCTCCAATGGTCTCCGCCTTTATCAAAGAAATCGCTGAGATTTGTTTCGCATAGCAGCCGCCCCGCCCTCCTGGCCTTGAGAATGCCTGTTGCTGAGGCTACGCGACTCTGTAAAGACCGAATGTCTGGCCTTTTTTAAAACTAATCAGACACAATCACTATTTCTAATTATTTTAAGGCCCGACCGACGCCTATTATCTACCATTCACCTTGACTAATGCTGGATTTCCTAAGCTGACCACGAACGTTGTGCGAGATGCTCTTTGACCACAGTTACACTTGCGGCAGAAAAAAAATCTGTCATCATTATACACATGAAACGTAGCAAACAAAGTTGGACGGTCTACGTATCAAACTGTTTGGGATCAGGAAGATCACATACACCTCAAAATGCAAAATATAAATGGGCCCGAAAATATGTGCTAGCGTACAACTTGCCCGCAAGAAAACTAAAGAAGCTTATCAGCACGTAGCAGTAGCAGGTCGCAAAAATATATCTTCAAAGGTTTGCCCCTCTTGAACAAGCATACGATATATGACATGTCATCTTAGTACGGATGCGATCGTGTGCCATTGCGCTCCTACACATATTAGTTCAACTGCAGGCCTTAACCAAAGGCTCTTTCTTCCACGGCAGGCACATCACGCCGCAGCTGGTACGTAATGCCACGGTCGAGCTCAACAAGCTGGCAAGCAATAAAATTGGCAGCTACGGCTTACTGAATGTCATCAGGAAGGCTACTGAACTAAAGGACGTTGTGCAAGCCATGAAGCCAGTTATAGAGGTAAAAGAAAGCATGTTTCTTTGTTGTTGTTTTTTTTCGCTGGTAACTCGACTCCATTTTTTTTCAAAGCCCGTTTGTTGCAACTGCTAACTTCCAAAATACGAATTGGTGACACTTCAGTATCGCTTTGCCTTTGATTTTATTTATATGATAATTTCCTACGCCAGAACGCAAACTGTGCGCAGCATGGAACACGAATGCACATCTCAATGGGGGTTGCCTGTTTTGACCGTTTAGTAATAATTTTTCCCCAGGACTACCCTGACTGCCTTCAGTAACGCCTGCTAATTTATCCGTGTTTCGGTATGTCACGTCTGCTGACTGGCGACTGGCGACACATAGAGTGCAGACGAGTATGCAAATACTATGCGGAGTTCGTTGAGGCTGCAGGGAAGGGGCTGTGCAATAGTACTGTGCACTATGAACCCGTTGTATCGCTATATTTTAAACATTTAAAGGACACATCTTTTCCTGCCAAAGCTTCACCCATTGAAACTCATTATTAAATCGTGGAGCAAACGATGTGGAGTAAACGTGGTGGATGTTATCTCTGAGGGGGAACTCGGCAAGTTCTAGTGCTTAAGTTACTCAGTGGACGCTGCAATACTGATTTCGCTAAACAAGTTGTGTTGGACGTAATCGGGTTGAAAAACTAGTTCCTTGAATGTCATCTTCAACATGGCTTTAGCTGTCGTAGAATATACGCACTGAAGTACAGTGAAATGCGACATCTTGGCCCAGCAGCACTTGCACGTTGACCTCCAAGCGCAAATGCTCAAACTAGAAAGCGTTAACATCGCAAGCACGACAAGCATGCGCGAGCTTTCACGCTATAAGACCTCGGCGCCATGCAATGTGTATACCAAATAATCTCCACATTTTACCACTAAACACTGTAGGATGCGGAGTGAGATACGAGTTAAATGTAACTGAAAGTTTTGCGCAGATTTTTGCCAGCCCTCGTGTCGCCGGCCTTTTTCTCGGCGCCCATGCCATGATCATCTACAGCCGCAGTTATCACCATTGACGGCCGAGGCGTACTTCATTACATAGAGTGCCAGAAAGGGGACCACGGATACAGACTACACTGGAAGTTCTTGCATTGCGGAAACTGCTGCGCCACCGCACAGCGATTGACATCTCTCCTTAACCGAGGGCCAGATTTCTTTTGTATACGCGGGTGAGATAGGATCACGGAAGCACGTCACTGTCAATCAGAGGGAAGCATCTGCGACCGAAGCCACGAAACGGGCGGTCAAGTAGCTTAATAAACTCAATAAACTCTTCCATGACTCCCCCCCCCCCCTCCCCATCAGGCGTCAGCATATTGGTGACACTCGCACCCGCGGACATCGCTGGAAGTGCAGCACAGAGAATCGCACGTAGAGTGGTGCATGAGTTGACTCAACTTTCAAAACCACCTGAAGATGTGGCGGACAGACCACCCTACAAGCACATGTAATCTCTAGATGAGTCTACGCGTGCCATGAAGGTGAAGAACGACATGTGACTATGATCATGCTCAAAGGATAAATGCCTAATAAATGCCGATATTACACGTGGCAGCAGTTCACACAACCCTTTTACGAACCGTAGCCGTGGAGGACCGATTCACACTCCCCACACAAATTAATCTGTAGATGAGTCACTGCAGTCGATGCGGATGAATAACTACATGTGATGACGATTGTGTATAAATAATGAAGAAGTGCCGAAGAACTGCCCACAGTATTGTGTCTAGCGTTAAGCAGTTACCCAAGGTGCTTACGACTTTGGAAAGTTCTAGAGGCCGCCGCCTCAGCGAATGCATGACCGAAGCCGCTTTCACTCTATCCGAATATAGAGCATTGGATCACGTACTCGGTCACGGTATCGTTTAATTAGCCGAATCACGCCACCACACAAACACAAAATTACCCACGCGCTAGGAACATACCGGGCTTCATACACAATCGAGAAACTTACACATGAAGTTCAGGATACAGTAGAACATCGCTGATACGATCACGGCTCGTACGAATTTCGGGGTCATACGAATTTTGCTGTGGTCCCAGGCAAGGCGAATTAGCCTGCAATGTAATGCAGTACGTTTGTTGCGAACTCATTTTCATCCCGCGCCGTTTGCAACGAACGTACGCTAGCGCGCAGGTACGAACAGGTGCTGCCCGCGCTGTCGCGAAGACGCGGCTATCACACGCGGGCACGGGAACCCAAGCGTAGCCGTACGAACCGCGCCGTAGCCTCTGAGATAGTGGGCGCGAATCTTGGAGGCCTTAAAGCGCCTTCGTGTGCCTTCGCGTTTAGATTACAGATGGTGTTGGCGTCGCAATTCTTTTTTTTTCTTTTTTTTTTACGCGTCGACGAGTGCTGCTGAACTCTTAGAGTTAATATACAGACTCTAGAGGAAAATCTCCCCATAGGGCCCATGCGTTCCGCCATGATGGAACGATACTCAGCTTTTGGCTGACGTGCACTCGCACTTGCCACTGCATGCTACAATAACCCCTGGCATTTTTTTTTATGTTTCATGGCTCTATGTTGCATCGCAGTAAGAGACCTCCACACAAAGTCGAGTTGTTGGCTCATGGCAACAAAAAGCACGGACGACGAGGCACTGTATACGCCTCACCCGACGCGCAAGCAAGCCGGCGCAGTCGGCCGCACGCCGCACGGCCACGCTCTAAAATTTTGATATGGTACAAGGATGGTGGCACCATCTAGTAAACAAACCTGCAAACGCTCCTTTCCGCGCGCAGTAAAGTGCATAAATGGCCATTGTATCTTTCCTAAAAGTAGTGGAAAGAAACGTCAAACAATTTCCGTACGTTTATAAGACGTGAGCACGCTTGTTTACGATTTATATTGCGAGAATTTGAGTGTTTTCGAACGCCATATTTAGCGCTTCTGTAAATTGTTTAATGGCAACAATGAGAACGTACCAACATGTCGCTGTTCGCGTGGTTATAGCTTTATCCGCCCAGCTTTTCCTCTAGAGTCTGTTATATTAACTCTATGGCTGAACTCGAGGCAGCGTCGTTGTACTGTGTTTACACGTGCTTGCCACGTCGATGCAGCCACGCCCTCGCAATTCCACATCTTAGTAGTAGTAGTAATAGACTTTTATAGTAATAGACTTTTATCCACATCTTACGAACGGTGGACGAGGACTGAAAGAGGAAGCGGGCGGTCTTGGAGAAGGAGATAGGCCTCTCAACGTCAACATGCACAATTTTGGGGGGACGCGCACACCTGCAAACTCTCCGATTATGTGGGAACGGTCGTAAATGACGCAAAAACATCGCCAACAACACCGCGATAACAAAATAGTAACAGAGGTCAGCGCTTCTAAATTTTCTGGCCTTCATTTATCTCGTGCAAAGCGCTCCTTAAGGCACTATCGCCGTAGCACTACTGTCGTGCGAAAAAGCGTACAAAAGGTTGCGAAGGGGCTACTAGCTTTTACACTCATTCATTCAAAGCTGTTCATGTTGTTGCTGCTGCCCTGAGAAACAATAAATGACACTGCAATATTTCACGGCATCATGCCGTGAAACCGCCTTCCGTGCAATATTGTGAAGTTGCACCGTTAACGCCAACTTGTGCATAGAAGTTCGTACCGAACATGCGGTCAATTCTTTAAATATGAAAATCGTACCACATCTCGAACTAGTTCCTGTTTTTTTGCGAGTTGGGTGTATGCCGCTTCGACTGTAGCACGAAAAATCCGGTTGCGTATTTCTCGACGCCAAGCGCAAGGATGGCAGTCGTTCCGTTCTATCGTCCTTCCATTTCCTCATGGTACAAAGCTTTGAAAACTGTCCAATTCAATTCAATTCAAAGTTTATTTGTCTTTCAATGAAAGAGAAAGCGAACTTTCTCATTTCACCCCTTGCGGTTGCTCTCTTTCGGAAAAGCGAATGCAAGCATTCGTCAATAACGTAAATAGTGGCTATCCCTTTCCAAATGACTAACTCGGCCCTTCTCGCCCGAATGCGACAGGCACTCAAGGACCTCCAGGGCAGCGATGCCGACAGAAGGACCGTGATCGCGATCGGGTCGTATGACTACGGTCCTTTGGGCTTTATGAAGACCTACAAGGAGATATTTAGAGATATCATCGAGTGAGTACGGCATGCCGGCCTTACGCTGCAACTATCCAACAAACGAGAATATTTGACGGTCTCTAAATACTAGCAACGTACTAGTCACTCATCGTTTTCGCCTTCAAGAAGCGCTGGATGAATACATAAGAGACCCCGTGGGGAATTTTTTTGTCCAATGTAGTAATGGTGAAAATGTGTGTGAATTAAAGCGAACAAAAAAAGCACATTTGCCCTCAGTACATTCCGAACCCTCAACGTTTGAATTACGCGTCTAATGCTCTACCAATCGAGCTACGGTGATTTTTCGACCTCTTTGATAATTTACCCTTATTGCCACACTACCGGGGGGCGTAGGCACAAATTTTTTCGGGGGGGGGGGGGGGGGTCACCACTTTGATCTGAAGTGGGGCCGGGCAAGCTGGTGTGGTCGAGTGTGTCATTTTGTGCTCTAGATGCTATCGCGAAAAAAAAAAATTCTGGGTGGGCACGGGCTCGGTGTTCCACCCCATGGCTACGCCACTGCTATACTACTGGTAAAAGCTAAAAATATGGTCCCTTCTATTTCTTTGGCTGAACTATCTCACGGCTTCATTATCACTGGTAAACGGTGCTCGCTTTCCTCACAACTATAGCCGAGCTAATGTGCCCATGCACGCTTACAACCAACGTTATGTCCATTTGTTATTCGCGAAATGAAGGAAGACGTTTCGTATGTGAGCATTATGGAAAATGGCGGGCGGTAGGCGAAGAGGAGAGGGGTAGGGTACGTCCGCATGACAACAATGGTTGTGTTCGTTAGTTTATTTACATATACTGTATTTACAGTTTTGAGCTACAGCAGGAATGGGAACGCCGCACACTAGTAAAAAAGCAAGAAATGCAAGGAAGTACTACTACTTATGACTTTAAAAATATACAAAAAGGTACAATGAATGAACGTAGAAATTTAACGGTGACCAATATGCTCACCAATGACAACTAAAAAATCATTGGCAATAAGCAGAGGGTGTTACCGAGCACAAAATTTCATCGCTGACATGCACGTGGGAAAAAAAAGATCTGCTTTACTGTATTAGTATGACCAAAGAAGGATGTTAGTCATGGCAGCTAGGGTACAACTTGCGTTTCTAAATGGGATGAGACTGTTGTCAGAACGGCGAGAGGAGGAGTTAATAGCGCATAAAATTTTAAAGCTTCGATTTGTTCAAAAGAGAATAGTGGTTATATATTCATTAAAAAGAAGAGTAAGAGTTGGTGTGAAGCTGTGGCTGCAGTTTCGGTAAATCAACCGAATTGATTTTCGCTGAACGTCGTTCATTGCACATTGTTTATAAGGTAACCTGACGATCGAAGCATAACATTATTTTCTGAATTTGTTTTATTTACAAATAATTGCAGACCCAGGAAAGGCCAAGCAGCAGGGACATAAGAATACAATATAGGCAGATATAAGATTAAGCGAAGGAAATGAACACTAATATTGAACAATAACACAATTATTTAGCAAGATCCAAAAAATAGTGTGAAAATGTACAATTGGAAGCTTAAAATAGAAATGTGTATTGCAAATGCACAGCAATACTATAGGTGCAAATAATATATTAGCAGATCTACATAGTGTAAAAAAGGGGCACGAAAAGCAACGACATATTCAACAACTTATTGCATCAATAGCGTCCATTCTGCATAAATTTGCTACAGATGACTTGTTCCAGTCAGTTATGGTACGGGGAAAGGAACAGTATTACAAAAGGTTGGCTATAATGAGATAAGGCGGTAAGGATTCTGCATGACGATGCCTCGTTCGGCGCGCTACAAATTGCTTTAAGAAAGGTTGTGGACTAATAAAAAAATCGTTGTTCTTTAGGAAGAAAATGAATTGATGCCTATCAATTTCCATCATTATTTCAATGTTTGGATGTTATTAGCTACCATAAGGCTGGTAGGGGAGTTGGTTGAGCAATATTTGCCAAAAAATGAATCGGATAGTTTTGCGTTGGATTTTTTGCAGAGCGTCAGTGTTGGATTCCGTATAAGGATCCAACATAATACATGCATACTCTAGCGCAGGACGGCTGAGTGTGTAATATGCTGTTAATCTAGCGATAGGGGGAGCCTGTAATAATTCGTCTTTGAAACCATAGCTTTCGGAAGGCTGCCTATCAAATGTTAGAAACGTGGGCGTTCCAGGACAAGTTGTTTGTTATTGTGACACCCAGATATTTGTATTCACGAACTTCTTTGAGAGATGTAGGAGCAACCCTGTAGGGAAAAGACAAATGGTTAAATTTTCTTGTAATCTTCATAAAAGCCGATTTCGTTAGCATTCAGTTGCATGTGCCATTCGGAACACCACGATGCTATGTTTTGAAGGTTCGAATTAAGTGCTCTTTAGTCCTCACAGAAGGTTATTTCGCTAAACAATGCGCAGTCATCCGCGAACACCCTAAGCTGCACGGGTGATTTAATTACATTGATAATGTCATTATTATAAGTTAGAAATAATAAAGGTCCTAAAACGCTACCCTGTGGGTCACCCGATGTTACAAGAAGCTCACCTAAAAATCATTGTCAATTTCAACAAACTGTTTACGGCTAGCTATGTAAGCTGCTATCTACTTAATTAGGTATGGCGGCAAGTGAATTCATTTCAATTTTTCGACAAAGTAAGAATGTGAAACAAGATCAATTGATTTTCGAATAAGCAGCGCACGAAAGGGAAACAAATACGCACACATAAAATGACGCGAACACAAGCACTGTGCGCATTTGTTTCCCTTTTCTGCGCTGCTTATTCGAAAATCATGGCTCACCAACTAGCCCATCAGTACATATTAAGCAAGATCAATTGCTTTCCTAAAATCTAAAAAAAATGTGTCAATTTGTCCGGACTTGTAGAGCACAATTCCGAAGTTCTGAACTATAGTGGTTAGTTGGGTAGAGTAGACAGACCTTTGCGAAAGCTATGCTGGTGGTCCGACAGAAGACTTGTCAGTGAGTAATTTGTTATTTTCTTGGGCTATAATACGCTCTAGCAGCTTGCAACAAGACGACGTCCGTGAAATTGGAACGATAATTAGTCTAGTGTCGCGTCACCTTTCTTACTACACTGGGTTTTGATATCATATCACGCGATGAAATGCAATGTGTATGGTTTAAACAAGACGGAACAAATTGACATGGAAAAATACGCTATGAAAATATCTGTTGCAGTCCTCCTCAGTACTTTGCTTCTCGACTACTAGGCAACCCTCGTGTACAATTTCGTCAATTGGTGTCGCTTTTTTCCTTCATGGACCCCAAAAAATTTTCCGCAGCTTCTGGCATTAACTTTGGCCCGGTGTGCTTAAAGTCCCTTTCCTATAGATTTGACACAAATTGGTTTGAGTGAGACAGGATTTCTTGAATATTATGAGGGCACCCAGTCGTCTTAAGCGCTTATTTTCTTTTAAGCTGCAAGGCTTCTCGCGTTATCCAGGGTGTTTTCTTAGCTGTTTTCTTTGTTTTATTACGATTGAAATCATTAAGACAATTAATGCATATGTTTTAAAGTCCGTCCAAAGGTCAGTACTTGATTGCAGTCCACAGCAAAAATACACCATGTAATGATCCGAAATTCCCGGTTCAACAGACACAGAATATTCGTCAAATGTTTTACTAATAAAGACAAGATCAAGCATAGGCGCTGATGTGCCTTGTACGCGTGTCGGTTGACTGACAATTTGTTGCAAGATGTGCGAAACAATATCACACAAGTAATCAGAACGTACAAGGGAAGGAAGTGGACAGAAAATACAGTAAGAAAGCGCGAGAACGGTTGCGTTGCCAATATCGTCATGTAACCAGATTTCGGGTATCACAACTATGTGAGGGGATTATCCTAAAATTATCGCCTCTGATCAGTCACTTTTTTTGACGCCCCTGCGTGCGTTTAAATTTAAGATTCTTAGTTATTTGCAACTTCTATGGCCTAGTCAGTCGTCTTTAGAAGCAGCTTAGCGGTTCCGAACGTTTATTCTCATGTTCTGGACGTCATCCCAAATAAACAGTTTATCACCTACGCGGACTTTATCATCTTTCAAACTGACTTTTTTTTCCTGCTGCTTTTCCGATTTCGCACTGTCCCATAGAAGCTTGGGCTTTCTTAAAGTGGCACGAGAGTAACCGTTTTGTACAGATATTGATGTACCCATAAATATGTAAGCATTCTTCAGGATTTGCTGTCTTTCG
>JALIZH010017824.1:0-73879 GCA_030522465.1 Rhipicephalus appendiculatus
CAGCCGATAGTATCCATATAATTGTTATCGCAATAAAATGGGAACCTTACTCGTCAGTGCCGCTGTACACTGCTTGGCAAGAGACGAAAGCTCCAACGCTCAATTTCACCCAGGTCCCTCCTCTCAGCCACTTTTCAATGGGAAACTGGAGAACAAAAGCAGAACACAGTTAAGCAAGAAGACTGCGTATACCCTCTGTGTGCATTGGGTCAACACGGCTCGTTTGCCGTCGTCACGGATAGTTTAGAGGAACCGTACAGCGGATATTCATGATTTTTGTAAAGCCCGTTGAGCTGAAGTTTTCGAAGGCCTTTCAGACTGTTAACATTCCGATTTAAAGGTTGTTCGCGAAGTGCATAATTTTATCAGAGGTTTTCAACCTGCGCATGGCTGCAGATATATGCATGCTTGGCACGTCAGAGTTTTTAGCCATCCCTCGTCTAGGACGCCGAATTGTTTTAGTAGTACTGACCTGTGCGGTTGGGTTTTATTTATTTATTTATTTATTTATTTATTTATTTATTTATTAAAACCCTCAGGGCCAAAGGCATTAAAGAGGGAAGTAATTACAATAAACGACAGAAAAAAAAAGCAGATAGAACGTTTCAGTACAAATGCATGGGATTATACAGTTTTAGCTAGATTAACAAAGACAGATAACATGTTCACAGACAAGTGATAAAAAATGCGCTAAGGTTACAAATCATGTACGTAGGAAAAAAAAATCAAGTCCTGGGTGAGTACAAGCACTCGTTTTGCACAAGCAAAGTAAAAAAAAAAAAACAGGAGAATCCGTTCATACGATATTAGTTAAAACTGCTCTAAACAAGTGATTATCATGAATTGAAACGATGTCATCAGGAAGGTGGTTCTATTCCGAAGATGATGGGATAATAAATTACTGAAAGAAGGTTTTTGTATGACACGTTTGAAGGCCAACCTTGTAACAATGGTCGATTCGAGGCGATATGTACTGCGGCTGAGAAATGAGTTCGTTTCGGAGAGTTGGACGATGAAATATTTCGTGAAAAGGAACCAGACGCTCGGTAGTTAACTGGGGAAAAGCAGCAAAAAAAGAAGCTTCTTTATGTCCTTGTCCTTTTGCGGTGCTTTTGCGCAGTTCAGCATTGTTTTGGAACGTCAGTGGTATGACCGATCTGATTGACTCCTCAGCGTGAAGGGCTACAGAGGCTCTAGGTACTGCGCACTATGGAGCTCGGTCTCTCCACTTCATCGGCGCAAAGTTCGCAGAGATGTAGCGCAAAATTAACTCATTCAGATTTTTTTCTCGGAATAGTAAATGAGAGCTTTAATCAGTTAGACTAGATCAATTGCAATTGTTTACATTTTCTGTATGGGAGAGGCCCGTGTACCGTGCGATGTGAGTGCACGTTAAAGAACACCAGATGGTCGAAATTTCCGGAGCCCTCCACTACGGCGTCTCTCATAATCATATAGTGGTTACGGGACGTTAAACCCCAGATATTATTATTATTATTTTCTGTAACTCGTGAGGGACTCCTAGGCGATCATGTTATCGAGGTTACTTAAATTAAAGTGGGTTGCATATGGTGGTCAAGGAAAGGCTTTCCCATCTGAAATGAAACTCACATGGTGGTTGGGAATCTTGACATTGCCTCGGTCGATCAAGTGGCATGACAGTATCATAAAATTGTGCGTGGTCATGTACGTGTTGATCGTGAAATCTGCGTGGAGAAGAACGTACGGTTACGAACTCAACAGGTTGCTTGCGCTGTGAACAGAAAATCTCTGTTTTTCGAATACCAGGCTGTCCTCGTCCCTTTCTCTTGTCCCGCTTGAAATTTCGCGCTACGTCATAAGTTATGCATTACCAACATGCTCAACTTCATACTCTTGTCACGCGAAGTTTCATACCTGGAAACGGTATGTGCGGCGCATTCATGCTCGCTGATATTCGTGTTTTGGAAAAATGTTTCAGAACACGGCATAATATCAATTTCGAAGCTCGTATACTATAGTTAAGGGCCGCTAAAATTGTCGCTTCCATTTCTCTGTTATTACCTTCGTGAGTGCAAAATTTGAAATTTGGAGTCGAAGTTTCACTAATGAATTGCTGGAAGATTGCAGCGCACATTTAAGAAAATAATTCCTTGGGATTTCTAGATAAACCACGCTTCTTTGCAATGTCATGGGTTGGCATAATAAACGTAATTACACACAAATTATCTTTATTTTTTTCTTTGGGATCTGAAGGACTCAAACTCTACAACGGTCTGCTCAGCATCACTAACTTAGTCGCGAAATTCTTCTCAGCACGATTCACTTAAACTCGGGGATCATAATCGGTTTCAGGCAGCCTCACGCTGCCCACAGGTAAAAATATAATCAAATGTACTTGTAATTTGCAGATACGAAATATTAAAAGGCGTTCATGCTAACCTAATCACTACGTCTTATATGCGGGGGGGATTGCAAACATTAAAGCGGTACTGACAGGAAAATTTTCAGCAGTCGTTTCTTGAGTCAAACGAAAGGCCATGTCCTCAAGAGCCCGGGAAATGTGCTGGTAAGCGGGAGTACGTCCTCAAAAATTATTTGCAGCGTGATTTTAAAAGCTAGTTTCGGTTCGTACTGTACCCTGACGTCACGACATGGCATGAGTTTCTCATCACGTGCTCACGCAAGATGTCGTGACGTTTCCACGCCGCTCCGCTCCGTGGCTTTGTTGGTGACGCCACCGTTTTTTTGTTTTGTCCCCTAGACATCAATATAACTAGCCGTGCTGATGTGTGATGGAACTCAAAATGTAGCCGGACGTCACGCTAGCGCCGACGTAGGTAGGTGCGCCATGGAAAAAACGAGTTTAATATAAAAATAAATTATCTTTTCAGCATTTGCTGTAATTTACACTTGACCGAAGCAGTCTGCAGGATATTTGTATGGCAGAGTTAACTGCTACTGACACCATGGTCGGCGGCAGGATTTTCTCTTGGGGGGGTGCAAACGAGCGTTGCGTCGCAGCTGGGGACAGGGGGAGAGCACTGGTCTAGCTTGGGTGAGGGCAAGTCCCGGTGAAGCTTGAGGGGGGGCAAGTGTCCCTTTTGCACTCCCCCTGCCGACGCCCATGACTGACACCATTTGTATACAGGAGATTTGTATAGCAGAGTTAACAGCTACTGACACCATTTTCTCGACGCTGAGTTTACTCCGCCATACACAATTCTTGACACAGGGACGGCCCTGACCAAGTTTAAAAGGCCAGCAAATGCTGATAAGATATTTTATTTTGATATTAAAGTAAATTTTTCCATGGCGCACCTACCAACATCGAAATTAGCTTGACGTCAGGCTGCAGTGCTGATTCTGGTGACTTCACGCAGAAGTCTGGCTAGTTGTGATGACGTGGGGGACCATCATCATCATCATCAGCCTTGTCTACGCCCACTGCAGGGCAAAGGCCTCTCCCATGTTTCGCCAATCAACCCGGTCCTGTGCTTTCTGCTGCCACGTTATACCTGCAAACTTCTTAATCTCATCTACCCACCTAATTTTCTGACGTAGGGGGACCAAAACTACTAAAATGGCCACTTGTGCATCACCAACGGATACACGGTGCGGAGAGGTCGTGGAAACGTCACCATTTCTTGCGCGAGCACGTGACGAGGCGCCCATACCGCGTTGTGACGTCAGGGACACAGTAGGAACCGAAACTAGCTTTTAAAAACATACTGTAATTTTTCAGGGTGCACTCACGCCTAGCAGTACATTTTCTGGGCTCTTGAGAGCTTTGTCTTTCATTTAACGCAACAAGAAAAAAAACAACTAAAGGTTTTCGTGTCAGTACCCATTTAAACATGCGACCAACTCTGTGGATTATCTCCAGTAATCGTATCTCTATGAAATTCAGTGGGTCGTTGCCCTGTACACTTTCCGTAATTTGTATGGTATGGTATGTTAAACTTATTGAGGTCCTGAAGATCAACCCTCAGGTTGACGCAGGCGGCTCCCACGTTGGGACAGTAAGGTTTAACCTTACTGCCGTATCGTGGGCCTTCTGGACTGCCTGTACTTGATCTGAAAGAGCTTCCACTGTGAAGGACTCTTTGCCACCAGTCTCTTTCCTTGTCACAGTCTGTGAAAGCCACAGGACACTGCCAAAGCATATGGTCCAGAGTAATGATGCCATTACCCTTCTCGCAATTGATTTGGGCGTCTCTGACAGGATATATCTTGTTAATAAAGTTTGGATTCGGGTAAGTTCTTGTCTGTAATAATCTCAGTGTACCGCTTGAGATCTATTGAGCTTAGCGTGTGGCACTGGGTACTCCCTTCTGTTCATGTAGTAGTGCTTTGTGACTTCATTATATGTAAGTAATCGGTCCCTGTTCTCCTCCTGCATGTTATTGGGATCCTGGTCGCGTAGTGCACGGATAGTAAGCCCTCGTGCAGCTGCGTTAGCCACCTCGTTCAAGTTCATCCGAGATGGATCCACAGACCCCATGTGTGCGGGAAACCAGCGGATTTCGATATCTTGGCTGTCCACCTCACCAATTAGCTGGGCAGCCCTTTTGGTTACAAAGCCTTTAGTAAATTGTCTAATAGCCAACTTAGAGTCACTGTAAATTCGTGTCCACTTATTATTCCTTAAAGCCAATGCTATTGCCCTTGTTCCGCGACTGTTGCTTCTTTAGTCATGATTGTCATAGCATCCCGAGTGAGTCCATCGGCACCTACTAATACTGCCGTGAAGGCTGTACAACAAGTATTATTAGGGGCGAAGCTCCTTAAAGCGGCACCCGTTCGTCCCTCGTCGTAGTGCGTAACCAGTCTTACGCTTTGACCTCCAAGGTGGTGCCGGTGGGAGATTTCTCCTGTGCGTTGTTGAACAATAAAAAATTCGCAGCGTGCGCGTTAACTAAAAGCCGAATTCTTCTGTCTCTCATTCCCCATTAGCAGCCATTGGCATTTCTCCTGTGCGTGATTAAACAATAAAAATTTTGTTCAAAACGCCGTTGATTGATGAAATAAACCAACGAAAGACGCCAGATGTTTTCTCAAAAGCAAAACGAAAAGACGCCAGATGTTTCTAAAGCAAAACGAAAAGACGCCAGCTGCTTAACGAAAGACGCCAGGTGTTTTCTAAAGCAATGGTTTTATAATCAAAACCATATCGCGATACAGGTTTGTAGTTGACGATGCTCGTTGCCGTCGGTGTGTGCTCGTATGGATGAGGATGCCGCTGCAACCAGTGCAAGAACCACTTAGCTTACATTTCACCGACCACAAAGCGGTCATAATGAAAGGACAACGGAAACCAGCAATAAAAGTTTGATAAAACATTTAATCAATCGTTTCACGTCATTTTTATCGGGCGAATTAACGGAAGAAATTTCACGGTTTAACCGATGATTACTTCCAGGAGCTTCGCCCAATCTCATCATCATTCACCTCGTGGATCTGCCGTCAATTTTTTATAGAGGCGCGCATTTTAAACAGTTAATGCTATAGATTACCCCAGCTACCCACTTTGCCTCCCACAATTACTGACCACGTTGTATCTGACGCACACGTATGTACACGCAGAGCATGCTGGGAATGAATAACAGACAGCGGCGAAGGCGGCCGGCAGCGTCGCGATGTACTACTTCCGTTAGCTATAGTGTACGGTGTTGCTGTTGCTAGGAGACAGGTTCTTTGTGGACGGAGGAGTGATTGGTAGCGAGGAATGTTGAACTGTTGGCTGCCCTAGGTAGCAAGACATGCAGTTTGAGCGCACATTGTTACGCTGGCTCGCTATTTAACTTCCGAGATGCGCTGTTTGCCGCTTATCCAAAGCGGGCAATGAGCGGTGGGCCCTTTTATAGAGCAGCGCCGAGAATTAACCGTCTCATCTAGCCGTACCATCTGGTTTCAGCACTGGTATCAGAGATTCCGCGAGAAAGCCAGGCGGTCTGGAAACGACCAATAATACGCCCAAAGTCATAATACATGTCCAGTTTATCGAACACGCAAACTGTGTGCGTCAATGAATCCCGAATAACGATTGATGAGTCGGTATAGCTACGCATACTATGCGTTACTATGCCGGCTAGTCTGTCCTTCGTAGCGTCTCTCTACCGTAAGTGCATTGCCAAGCCAACGCTTACTATGTATGGCCATCCGCTCGCTGTCTTTTTTAGATGCGAAGCAGCTTATGGCGGAATTCAATCCGGTGTGCGGCGTGACCACTCTTACTGCGCATGCGCAAACCCTCTCCACACACCTCCTCCTCCACACACCAGCTAACATCTGCGGCTGCGCCGTAGCCAACCTCCCTGTCCCCACATTCCCCCCTCCTCGTTTAGATAAAAGGCTCGCGTTAGGTCATATATACACACGCTCAGTCACTGCGCCGCACACCGTGCTGCGCAGCCGCACAGTATTAACGTAGACACTAGGTGGCTACGTTAACAACAACATAAGAACATAAACAACTAAAGATTTTCGTGTCAGTACCCATTTAAACATGCGACCAACTCTGTCGATTATCTGCAGTAATCGTATCTCTATGAACACCAGCGCTCGTGTTGTGCGGTCTCTTCTTTGTGTCCCGTTTTTTGCGCTGTTCAACATGAACATAAACACAACGCAAACGGATAACACTAAATACGCAACATTAACGGAAACACCTAGTCAAACCGATGCAAACGCGGTGTGCAGCCCCCATGCTGCTTCGCATCGCCTCATAATCCCCTTTAGCGAGAGATGGTGTAACTTTTTTAGATGCGAAGCACCTTATGCTCGGGGCTCTGTCCGTCCCTCCCGCGTCCCGTGTCCCGCGTCCCGCGTCCGGCCACTTTCATGAAGTAGGGAAGCACCCATTATGCGAACCAGAACACTGTAGTAATATCAAGGCCGTCAACCCTACTACAATCATCAGAGTCATGGCCGAGAGCACAGAGAGGCTGGTTAGTAATGGCTAGGCAGGTGGTGTCTGTCGCCCAGGTTGACCCCATTCCTTGAGTCATGGCCGAGAGCACAGAGAGGCTGCTTAGCAATGGCTAGGCAGGTGGTGTCTGTCGCCCAAGTTGACCCCATTTCCTTGATCTTGCTTGCATGTGTTTGGAGGGGGCTTAGTCCGTCCCTCCTTCCCGCGTACCACAGCGCCCATCCGCGTCCCCTCCCCCCTCTCTCTCCTACACTCATCCCCTTTCTCTCCTCTAGGAATCCTCTACTCTACGGAGCGGCCCCCCGCGTCCCACACCCCCCACAGCGCATGCGCTTCCCCTCCCCTACGCTCACCCCCTTTCTCTCATCTAGGAATCATCTACTCTACGGAGCGGCACCCTCGTCCCACAGCGCATGCGCGTCCTCTCCCCCCTCTCTCCTCTAGGAATCCTCTACTCTACGGAGCGGCTCCCGCGTCCCACACCCCCACAGCGCATGCACATCCCCTCTCTCTCCTCTCCTACGGTCCCCCCCCCATCCTTTCCTCTAGGAATCCTGTACGGAGCGGCGCGCACGACAGGTGGTGTGACAGCTGCATACTCCGCTGGGGGGCGCCACGGTAGTTTCGCGGTATGAAAATGACGGAGCGCGCGCGCCTCATTCTCTCTCCTGTGCAGCGCCGCGATGAGCGCCCGGACCGCTGCCATGAAATGAGAGCGGCGACGTTCCTCCCGCTCAAGCTAATTATCTCCCCGCTGCTTCGCATCCACACATGGTTCCCTTTAGCGGGAGATGGGGAATTTTTTGATGATGCCCGGTCGCTCATGCCTGGGTGATAGCGTCTGTTTTAAGGCTTTAGATGTATCATCAAACGCGAAGTTTGATCTTCGACGTCGGCGTCCTGCGGCGAAGTCATGCAGAAATCATCATCACGTGATGACGCCCCCCACGTGGCGTCACAGATTGCTGGAATTTGTGACGTCATCATGACATAACTGTGACGTCACGTCACGTGATGACGTCACCACATGACAACGTAGCTTGGTTCAAGGGTGGTCCGATCACGGAGGCAATGCAAAACCAGGCGAGGTGCCTCCGATCTTGGAGTCAGAGCTAAACCACGCTAGATGCAGGAAGCCCTCAAAGGGTGGCGGGACGGGATCAATGCATCGACTGTGAAGAAAAAGAAGATGGCCTTCGCCTTCCAGTCGTCTTAAAGGGGCCCTGCAACACTTTTTAAGCATGGTGAGAAAAAGCTGCCGATCAGTGGTCGAGGCTCCCGAAAACACGCGAACCAAATATTATAGCGCACTACACGGCATAGAATTCACCATAAATTCTTAACGTGAGCTGAAATTCGCTTTTTCTTCTCTCGACAAATGACGCTACAAGCTCAAAAATCACTCGTCACAGCCATTGTATCAGCCATTGGCTGATTTGAGCATGGCGCGCTTGGTCGTAACTGGGGCCGCCACGGGAGGCCGCGACTTGTCCACGCGTGCTCGCGCGATCGCACTGAAAAGCCGCGTCTTCGAAGAAAAAAAAAGAGAAAAAAGTGCTCAAGGTCGCGAGGCGCGCGTTACGTATTTTCTTCCCCCGTGCCATCCCTCGCTGCTTAGCTTCCAGCGCTTTCGTCGGGACGAGAGAAGAGAGAGTGCAATTGCAGCGTGCGACAAATCTTTGTAACTCCGGTTGTACTGGACAAATTCTAAAAAATTTTGCGGTGGTGAATTCGTGAGGCAATAAGCTCCTTTAGTGAATCCATTCCATGGCTATTTGGAAAAGTGTTTCAGGGCCCCTTTAAGGTGAAGGCATATGGGACACTGCGATGGTGCCCACGCGCCCTACGTCTGTTTGCTTTGCTTTTTTCTGGCTTTATTTGGCGTCACTTATACATGCGTGGGCAAATTGATAAACTTTTGTGCTAGACTGAATGGCGGGAGCGCAAGTGAGGACACGGAAAATAATTACAATTAAAGAAAACGTATTTTACTTCCGTTGCCATATTAGTACCATTCCTGTCCATTTTTGCGCGCCTGCCTTTAACCGCGTAAATTCTCAATGCTGTCACTGTTGTTACAAATTTCTAAAGCACAGCTATTGCATTATTACGACGGCGATTGCAACTTACTCTTGAAGGGCACATATTTTGAGCCAATATTAGTCTCGTAGAAATAGTTCTGAAAAAAAATTAAAATGTTAGAGGTATTAGAGAAACGTCTATTGCGATTCTTACGCAAGAACGAGCGAAGTTTACACACCTGTAGCGAACGCGAAACGTTTGCCTATATTAAGATTGCAACGTATAGTCACTTTGTTATATATCATCCCTCAGGACCTCATTTAAGTTACTTCAATCAATCAATCGCCCTAAAGTTATTGCCATGACTTCAAGGCAGTCCATTACTTTGAACGCGAGGCATGAGAATGAATTTACTACGACCGCTAAGCAGCGCAGGTTTTAAATGCGAAAGCATTTCTTAGTCGGGCTATGTAAGGCGTCCGTCGGTGTCCGCATCTCTCCGCTCTCACTCCCTCTCCCATAGCAACAGCTGCGGGCGCGCGCGCTTATCCTCGCCCCTAGCAACCGGAGCAGGTGGTGCGGGCGGAGTAGCGGAGAGTGAGTGGAGAGGAGGAGCGCGCTCTGGTGTGTGAGGGCGCTCGCATCGCGGGAGCTCGGCGGAGCTCCCGCGTGTGTGGAGAGAGAGTGTAGGAGAGGGTAGGTGCAGTGCTTCGCCGCTCCTTCTCTCGCCGTTCGCTCTCTCTCCTCCCTGCGCCCCACTCTCCGGTCCACTCGCTCGCACGTATATATATATATATATATATATATATATATATATATATATATATATATATATATATATATATATATAAAGAAAGAAAAGAGCAAGCAAAAAAAGAAGTAAAAAAATAAAGAAAAGAAAAAAAATAGAACAGGCGCTGCGCCGTGCTCCCGACCGGGGCTGCAGAAATTAGGCACCTTTTCCTTCTTCGAACCACAGCCACCATATATAAATGGAGTGAAGCGCGCGCGAAATGCATTCGCATTTCCTCACGATTCCCTTCGGGGAGGTGGGGGGCATTTTTTTTTATTTACATTGGGCATAATTTTTTTTTACTGATACAGTGCAACCTGAAATCTACAGAGCGAAAGTAGAGCTACCTCAAAGAACGCCAGGCCTGTGCGGAACACGCAGCACGGTCGCAGAGTAAGCTGGAGGAGCGGCCTTTCTAGAAACCGTTGTATACTCCCTTGCACCCTGGGTTCTGGAAACTGCGGTGTAGCGACTACTGCAAGTACCCGCTACGACGTAATCGTCATCATTTCGCGAAGTAGGGAAGTACTCACTACGCCATAATTCCGGAGTCGGCAAACTGCGGCCCGCGGGCCGCACGCACCCACCAGGACAGTATTATGCACGACTTCAGAGCACCGCCTTCCCATCACTAAGCAATGAACACCTCCCTCATGATAATGCCCGCGGGCTACACGCACTCAGCAGGCAGTATTATCGGCTCCCTGCACGACTTATGAGCACCCCCTTGCCATACCTAAGCGATGAACACCTCCCGCATAATACTGCCCGTAGGCAGCAGGCACCCAGCAGGCAGTATTATGCGGCCCCCCTGCACGACTTCAGGGCACCCCCTTCCCATAAGTAAGCGATGAACACCTCCAGCATAATATTGCGCACGCGGGCCGCACGCACCCAGCAGGGCAGTATTATGCGGCCCCCCTGCACGACTTCAGGGCACCCCCCTTCCCATAACTAACCGATGAACACCTCCCACATAATACTGCGCACGCGGGCCGCACGCACCCAGCAGGGCAGTATTATGCGGCCCCCTGCACGACTTCAGGGCACCCCCCTTCCCATAACTAACCGATGAACTCCTCCCACATAATACTGCGCACGCGGGCCGCACGCACCCAGCAGGGCAGTTTTATGCGGCCCCCTCCACGACTTCAGGGCACCCCCGTAACATAAATAACCGATGAACACCTCCAGCATAATACTGCGCATGCGGGCTGCACGCACCAAGCAGGGCAGTATTATGCGGCCCCCTGCACGACTAAAGAGCACCCCCTTCCCATAACTAAGTGATGAACACCTGCCGCATAATACTGCCCGTATGCAGCAGGCAGTATAATGCGGCCCCCCTGCAGGACTTCAGAGCAACCCCTTCCCATAACTAACCGATGAACACCTCCAGCATAATACTGCGCACGCGGGCCGCACGCACCCAGCAGGGCAGTATTATGCGGCCCCCCTGCACGACTTCAGAGCACACCCTTCCCATAACTAACCGATGAACACCTCCCGCATAATACTGCCCGCGGGCCGCACGCACCCAGCAGGGCAGTATTATGCGGCCCCCTGCACGAATTCAGAGCACACCCCTTCCCATAACTAACCGATGAACACCTCCCGCATAATACTGCCCGCGGGCCGCACGCACCCAGCAGGGCAGTATTATGCGGCCCCCTGCACGAATTCAGAGCACACCCTTCCCATAACTAACCGATGAACACCTCCCGCATAATACTGCCCGCGGGCCGCACGCACCCAGCAGGGCAGTATTATGCGGCCCACTGCACGATTTCAGAGCACCCCTTCCCATCACTAAGTGAACACCTCCCTCATAATACTGCCCGCGGGCCGCACGCATGCACCTAGCACGGCAGTATTATGCGGCCCCCTGCACGACTTCAGAGCACCCCATTCCCATAACTAACCGATGAAAACCTCCCGATTAGGCGATGAACATCTCCACGACTTTGTGCGTCTGTCGGTGAGCAACCTTGATGTAGACTTGCGAGTTGGCTATTCAGCACCAATAGTCACCCTGAAAGGATTTTTTATTGCTTCTAAAGGTCTTGCAGGCGTTAGCATTAATCCTACTTTTGCGCCGGAACGCAAGACGCAGCTGCACGAGAGCACGAGATCTTGTATTAAGGTTTCTCCGTTGCGAGGAACCTACAACCACAACACAATACCGGCAGAAGGTTGGCTAGGGCATATGCGCTCCTGACACATGCACACGCCCACGCGTCGGACGCATGTTTCGTCGATGCCGCTCAATATGAGTGTACCGCTAACCATATCTTCCGCTTTGCGGTCGTCTCCGTTGACACGAAGAGCCGGGTCCTTTCGGCCCCGTCAGTCATTACCTCGTCGTCTGGCAAGGCAGAGCAGCTAGCCATAGCATTAGCCCTCTTAGGTCCGAACAAAACGGAAGTCTACGCAGACTCGATGTCGGCAGCCAGAGCATTCGCCTCTGGCGCCGTCTGTGGGGAAGTCACCAAGATGCTGGAAGGAAACGTACTTGATCATCACACCATTGCCTGGTTCCCGGCCCACGCAGGGTCGAAAGTAGGGGGGGCTTGTCCACGCCAACGTATTGGCCCATGCTCGAGCGCGAGGTCTCACTTGCCGCGCAGGGCTCTCCGAGGTCGGAGCGGGCGCGGCCCGCGACGTGTCTGGTACGACAGTGGCGGAGACAGAACCCCACCGCTTTAGGGACATACTCTCCACCTTTAACATAGTCACAAAGCATTATCAACTCACTCGCAGTGCATTTTGCTTGCCTCACCGAAACCGGTCACGTCCACACGCGGTTACGCTTAGGTTACTGCAAACGCGCTCGTATTCCAGTATTTCAATCTACAGTCGTTTCAAGGAAGTCTCCCCTTCGTGTCCCGACTGCGGCGGATACAGCGATCTTAACCACATGCTCTGGGCAGTGCCCCTCTTTACAGCGCCACACGGATCAAGAGATCTCGCAAGGCACTTTTTATTCACTGCTCAAGAGCCACGACTGGTTCCAACAACTCCAGGCAGTCCAGAACGCCCACAAAGCGGCGGTGAGGCTTGGCCTTCCCGTACCGACGTGGGAGCGGCCCGCGGTCCTCCCTCAATGAAAACTGGAGGATGACTTCTTCAGAACCTAAAGTTTAATACCTACCTACCTACCTACCTACCTACCTACCTACCTACCTACCTACCTACCTACCTACCTACCTACCTACCTACCTACCTACCTACCCACCTACCTACCTACCTACCTACCTACCTACCTACCTACCTACCTACCTACCTACCTACCTACCTACCTACCTACATACATACATACATACATACATACATACATACATACATACATACATTCATACATACATACATACATACATACATACATACATACATACATACATACATACATACATACATACATACGTTCTAACCTGTGTTGATAAATTGCAATCTTTTGACATGTGTGCTCAAAAATAAACGTGATTTGTATTCCAATTTTGTATATCATTATTGTCTGGTCCACTCCGTGTCGGTTCCATGCACCTCGGCCCTCCGACTTGAGAGGTTTCCGACCCGTGCCATAATGAATTAGGGCTGTGCGAATATTCGAGTTTCGGATTCGCATCGAATAATACCCAATCGAATAATTCGATTCCACTTTCGAATAGCTATTATTCGATGGTTCGAATAATTCGACAGGGCGAATATCTAAAACGCGGCAATGGCCAAACGTGCAACTTGGTTCGGGTGGGGTGACTAAAACTAACGCTAACGCCTTTACAGTAGGAATTTCGTTAACACTTTCATCGACACCCTGGTTCAAAAGCGAGCGCATGTTTATATTAAGATAATTAGTATGTCGTTTTCGCACGTAAAGAAACACGTGAGAAAACTGTCAAGTTATTCACAACTTCGTTTCTGTAACGAAGGCACGTATGGACGAGGGGGGGCAGGGGATGGGGGGGGCGGCCGCGCCCCTAGTGACCTAAGAGAGGGGTGGGGGGGGGGGGGGGCAAAGCTGCCCAATACATTTACTTAAGAGGGGGGGGCGCTGCCATGAACCTTCAGCACCCCCCCCCTCCCCCCTGATGGTGGCGCGGAACCGTGCGCACGCTTACAAAGGCACGGACGTCTTGCACACTTCGGTCGCGTACGCCACAAGCGCCGTCAAACGTCCCGAATATGGCTCGCGAAACTCTCGCTGTTTATATGGATTCGCTTGTGAAAACATGTTCGCACTGTGCAGTCGCCACTGCCGCACCACGCAACTCGTTCAGAAACTCCTCTGGTTCCGGCACGCAGTTAAAACGTTGCCGTCAAAGCGTGCCCGAAAATTTTTGGGCCAGGGGCACCTACGGCGATGAAGCACCATCACCACAACATTACCGTTTTCAGATGAGCCGTATTGCGCGTAGGAAAAAAAAAGAAGCGAGCTACCGTACCCCCCCTCTGTTAGCCGTTGGAAGGTTAGGAGGGGCGCTGCTGACTTGAATGGCGGCTCTTCTATCAACATGCTTGCGCTTCCAGAAAAGGTGAAATAAAAAATTAGGCAGATCCCAAGTACCATGGGAATCGATATTATGCGAAGCATGCGGAGTCAAGGTGACTGGGTTACAATTTTTTTTTGTTGAGCGAAACGTTACGAAATGACGCTAAAGATATGTACAAATGTTTTTACGCACAGACATATGTTGAACAGTCGCATATGTTTCATATAACCTGTTGTTTACTGTTGTGTAACAATGCCAACAGATACACGGGTATTGCCAGCTCCAGAAGCCGTATGTAGCGCTTGTGCTTGCGAAGATGGTAGCCCTGGACAGTGCTACGTAGACCAACTACAGTGTTTGGTGCCTAAGTATACAATTGACGTTAACCCGACATGACTCCTTCATCATAGTAGTACATATGTAATGTTTTTAAAATTACATAGCCAGAACTGCAACCACAATTGACGTTTCACCTACATTACGCCTGCATAGCGTCTTTTTCGAAAGCAGTTTCGAGACCTCACGTGGCTCTGTGGTAGAATACTTGACTGCCACACAGAAAGCCTGGGTTTGATTCCTGCTGGGACTCTGATTTCTATTCTTTGCATTCGTGGGGTCAACGCCACCGATGTCAGTTTTTCTTAACGCTATCGCATTTAAAGTAGTGTCAACGCCGCCGATGTCAGTTTTTCTCAATGCTCTCGCATTTGTATGACCAATGTCTGTCCTTGCCGTTGCTGGGTAAGTATAAATTCTCAAACACCTTTGGCGCATACCCGCATATCGCCCATGGTATAAGGGTATGAGCCACACGTGTCTGGAGAAATGAGTTTGACGACGTACGCGACGGGAATTTCACATTATTCAAGTCGCGACCAGCCAGTCGTATTCGTCAAATCCTCTTAGCCTCCCATACTAATTTTGGTCGACCTCAAGTTAAGGAGGCGATCATCAGAGCATCCAGACGTAGGTGGCTAGATAGATAGATAGATAGATAGATAGATAGATAGATAGATAGATAGATAGATAGATAGATAGATAGATAGATAGATAGATAGATAGATAGATAGATAGATAGTGTCACGTGGTCGTGACGTTGACGAAGGCAGTAGGCAGTAGTCCAAGATGAAACACTTTATTTGGGCCGAACTTGTGGCCGGTAAACTGAAGGTGAGATTAAAGCAATAAACGCTGGTACTGATAGCGGCGAACAGAGCGTCGGCCGTCGATGAACTGAACATCGTTGGAGCGCGCCGGCTTTTATGCATCACGCGTCGAACATTCTAGCCTTATCACTGGTCATCGCGCAAGCTCAGGAATAATCTCGAGTGGTCGCGTCTTGCGCGCAATCTTAACAAAACGATCTACAATAATCGCGAAGGTTCTAGAACAATAAGGCGCGGTTTGAGCTGAGCATTGCTGACGGTCTTTGTGGGCGAAAACCGAATACAACAAAAGTGAAAATAAGAATAGCGCGTGGCAATAGATAGATAGATAGATAGATAGATAGATAGATAGATAGATAGATAGATAGATAGATAGATAGATAGATAGATAGATAGATAGATAGATAGATAGATAGATAGATAGATAGAAACGCTCAAAGTGCTTGCAGTACGCAAAGAAGTGCATTTTAAAAATAAAAAAGAACCTCGCGCACAACAATAAAGTTGTGTTCTCTCTCTCTCGCGCACAAGCGCGTAATAAAGCTGTCAGCGCGCCGCAGCGTCGTTGATTTTTCCTGTGTCTTGTTTTAACTGCCGGTACACGTTTCGTGTTAATATACTATGCGATTCGATATTATATAGTTTTAGCCACTATTCGGCGCTATTGCATTCGAGATGACTGGCCGCGAGTTCGAACATAGTCGGCACCTGGCGGCGAACGGACGAAGCCCCGAAGTGTGGATGCGGGTGGTTCGCCGAAGCTCAAGCAGCAGTCTGTCATGGAAGTTGTCGGGGACAATTTGGTCAACGTTCAGTAAACTCATTCTTTCCTTTCTGTAATGGAAGCTCGTGGAGCCAGTCGCTTTTCTTTTTCTGAGTAGCGATGCGAGAAGCATTTGTTTAATGCGACCGCATCACATACGCTTGTCGCTTTTAAAGGGGTCGTGAAGCCAAAATGAAGCTGCCCGGTTGTTATTTTCCCTGCTTCAATAAGAATTAGACATGCTGATACCGAAATATTTCGGTGCAATATCCAGTCTATAATTAATGACGCCCGTTTGAAATCGCAGTTTTCTCGGGCTCCTAAACGACCTCGCGGCCCTGCCGGCCGCCATAGGCACTGACATATCGCCTCAGTGAAACGTCATGGTTAGAGAAGTTATAAACAGTGCGTTGAATGTTGTTTGCTCCATAATGGTAGATTTATAGGAACCTACAAAAGAGAAAAATAACACAGCAATTCTTGCGCTCTGAGCTGTGTATAGTGTGTAAGTACAGCAAGTTATCTGCTTGGTTCCGCTGTCAAGTACATCCGGACGGATTCTAAAAATGTTTGCTGCGGTGAATTCGTGAGGAAATAAGCTCCTTCAGTGAATCCATACCATGGCTACTTGGCAAAATGTTGTAGGGCCCCAGGTCTGTCTCTACGACCAGTTGTGCGCAAGAAACGCCACAACGCTTTCAAAGCCTCGTGAGTTGAGCATCGTGGGTACATCAGCAATTCCAATTTGAACGACGATATCCCTAATTATCAATGTGGTTACAGGTACCGGTGTGTGGAAGAACATTCCGAATACCAAGAACACGAATGTATAACGCTGTCTTCGATAAGTGTGTCTACTTCACTTCTGTTGTTTATTGTTTGGCTCATGTATGTTGTTGGGAGGCAGAGACAAGCGCTAATTCCTAACAGTGAAGGCACGAAGGATGCGAAATGTACATACACAGTGACACTTCAATGCACACCAGCGAAACAGACAGCATAAGCCGTACGACTTCCTCCTCCTCATCGCATGTAGTCTGGTTGTCATCGTCCCCTTCCTCACGACACTACCATGTCCTTCTGCAGAGCTGACTATCCCACGTGACTAAGAAATCCGTAAACAGGGTTTGTATGCTCGAGCCGACGTTTCGACAAGTGGACTTGTCTTCTTTAAGTCTAGAACTTCAATAATAATAATAATAATAATATCTGGGGTTTAACGTCCCAAAACCACGATATGATTATGAGGGACGCCGTAGTAGAGGGCTCCGGAAATTTCGACCATCTGGTGTTCTTTAACGGGCACTGACATCGCACAGTACACGGGCCTCTACCATGTCGCCTCCACCGAAATGCGACCGCCGCGGCCGGGATCGAAACCGCGACCTTTGGGTCAGCCGCCGAGCACCTTAGCCACTGATCCACCGTGGCGGACTCTAGAACTTCAAGGCCTTGAAGAAGACAAGTCCACTTGTCGAAACGTCGGCTCGAGCCCACGACCCCGGTTTGCGGATTTTTTCATCGCAAGCTACCATCTTGCCCTTCCTGCCGTCTTTTTGGACTACGTGACTGAGAAAAAAATACACGCGCTTCATGCCTGATTGACAACAGCATTAAAGGGACACTAAAGTGAAACAATGAATTGACTTAGATTGATAAACTGTACTTTGAGAACTCTAATGTCGTTAATTTCACCATTATAGATTTATTAATACAAGCGAAAATCAAGGTCAATGTTTCATCTTCAAATTTCGCGCCGAAATCATCGCGCGTGACGTCACAAATTTCGAAGTTTATTTTTCGCATTTTAGCGATATTGGCAAGATGAAATTTCCAGAAACTTGGTACGTTAAGTCTATGGATCCCTCAGAGGACAATTTATTTCATTTTAGATGTGAAGCATCTTATGGCGAAGCTTAATCCGGTGGTGGTGGTGGTGGTGGTGGTGGTGTGCCGCGTGCCCACCCTTACTGCGCATGCGCAAACAGTTAAAAAAAATAAAAATAAAAAACCTCCTCTCCCCCTCTCTCTCCTCTAGGCATCCCTCCCCGCGGCGACCACACCCTCACTGCGCATGCGCCTCCCTTCCTCTCTTCCCTCTTACACTCCCCCCCTCTCTCCATCCCTGCCGCGGCGTCTAACTCCCCCCTGCGCATGCGCGTCCCCCCCCTCTCTCTCCTCTCCTACGCTCCCCCCCCTCTCTCCTCTACGCATCCCTGCCCACGGCGTTCACACTTCCACTGCGCATGCGTGTCACCCCCCTCTCTCTCCTCTCCTACGCTCCTCCCTCTCTCGCCTCGCGACACCGACGCAGGCAGCGTCTGCTAGCGAGTTTCTTGGTTGAAAAAACCGACTGCTCGCGCTGCACAACCGTTCACTGGCCATCCCGTATATATAGCAATGGATCTTGACCTCCAAGGTGGTGCCGGTGGGAGATTTATCCTGTGCGTTGTTGAACAATAAAAATTCGTAGCGTGCGCGTTAACTAAAAGCGGAGTGCGGGTCTCTGTGTCCAGTCGGAGTCTTCTGTCTCTCATTGCCCATTAGCAGCGATTGGCATGTTCTAGTAGGAAAAACTGCTCCATCACTGCCTGCTTTGCGCCTCCCCAGTTTTCTCTCCTGCGCAACGCTGCGATGAGCGCCAGCGTCAACGCCGCCGCCAGTGTAAGCGTTAGCGCCCGCTGCTTCACATCTACACATGGTTCCCTTTAGCGGGAGATGGTGTAATTTTTTTACTGATTAAGAACTACGTAGGACCCAGCAGACGCCGTCAAAATCTGTGACGTCACGGCGTTTGGAGCTCAAATTTCAAGGTGGCGTCGCCACCCGCATTTTATTTTTGCGCGACTTCTCGCTTATCGGGGCGTCTTTTCGCGGCAATTGTGGTGATTTTGGAATTGGGAAAGAGTAATTTGGTAATATGAAGACAAATCATTTTTATCTTTAGTGTCCCTCTAAGATCGTGCACATGATGGGTTATGGTCTTAATAGACAGACTTATAGGTGACACCAGAAAGCAGCCGTAGGATTGGGTAGAAAGCCGAATAATGGGAAGTTATTTAAATAGACTGATGTTCACATGTTCACATCAGTCTTATTAGAGAATAAAGTGCCACATCAGTCACATTAGGGAATAAAGTGCCACATGTCCTGCGATTTGACGTTGAAGGCAGTTCTATTTAGGCGGATGGAAGACCACCGCGAAAATCCTCCACTTAAAACGCCCCATCCCCCCCCGTTTCTGCGCCCGTCTATCGCGGTGGACTGGTTTGTGCGCTGTCAACATGCGATAATTACAACTTCCGGTATACTTTCCCCATAAATTCTTGCGCGGACACTCACCTGAAACTGTTCTCCGTTGTTGTATAAACACCTCAGCGAAATACCGAAGGCATCTCCAGGCTTTACGTTCCTTCTAGTATAATCATTTCGATCCAGATCCCCTTTGCTGTTCAGACTCAGAGTTCTGATGATTTCGCCGTCAATCTCAATTGCAGAGAATCGAGTTGGCGCAGCAGTACACTGCAGCCCGAACCTGAAAAATGAGAAGGAAAAAAAAGGGCGAAGACCACGGAAGCAGTGGATGTAAGGTGTTGCCGTCCTCCATTTCCTCCTCCCTACCCTCATTTCCTTTTCCCGCACTTTCTATACAATACATGTCTAGACTTGACATATTTTCTATCTCTATTTCTTTCTATTTATATATCTCTCTGTTTATTTCTTTCTGTCCTATCTTTTTCTTTCTCTTTTTCATTCTCTCTATTCCTCTCTGTATGTACTCGTTCTCTCGCCATCGTAGTCATTCAATCATGCGGCGGACAAATCGGCGCCCGTGTTCTGGGAGTGAAGGAAAAGACGCAGAAGAGGACGAAGAGAGCGTGCGCCGATTCATGATGATGATAGTTCTCTGGTGTCGCCACCTCACATAACGAAAAGATCAACAGATCCGCGGTTTAAAAAAAAATTTATAATTTTCGTTGTATACCGCGAAGCGGTATATGTAGAGAAATGTGCCATTTGTCACAAATTCGAATACTGAATATTTTCACACCTTTCATTTGTTTCTTTATTTACTGGGAACGCGCCCGGCACCCCCTGCGCAAGGTTTTACATAAGGGGTGAAACGGAAAACAAGTTTGTTAACGTCGACAACAGGTGACTCAATGGCTCCTTTGAATTCAACAGCAGCAATGTCAAGGACGATGTCTTGATGAGTGACATTTATGTTGGGGTGTGGTGCGGGGCATATGGGGGGCCCGGTAAATCACTGTAGGCGGAATAGCTCACAGGCCAGCGGTTATGCAGGGCTGTGGCGCGCTGCGCGCGACTTTCTATAGAGCATGCCCGCGTTTCGCTTTCGGAAGTAAACTGGTTTCATATGTTCAGAAAAGAGGAAACCGGGCGGGGCAATTGCCTGCAAATTTCGCAAGGCTAGATCCGCCGGCAGCCTACAACATCCTAATCCTAATCCTAATCTTGTATAAAGATGGTTCCTGTCGATAGCCGTCGATGAAAATGAATTGCAGATGCGTAATGGTGCGCGAGTACACACAAAACAACAAAAAGACGTGTGGCAGCTCCCCTACTATGAAACCTGAGGAACTGCTAAGCACGGGCACCCAGCGATTCCCGTTCGTAGAGTCCCCACTGTTCCGTTTAACAAAGCGTCGATGACGCCAATGCTTGAGGTAAGCATGTTGGGTTTCCTGGGCACGAGTAGAATCTTGTTAGCGAGAGAGAGAGAAAAAAAACTTTTATTTATGCAGGCCTTAAAGTATCGTCCTCGTTGGGTGGAGCCCTTAGTTCAGGGCCTCATTGGCTCACGCCACACGTGCCCGCTGGATCAGCCGACGCTGCTCCTGCGGCTCTGAGCTGGTCAGCGCAGTCTCCCAGGAGGAATGTGAGGGTGAAGGAATAGGGCGGTAGCCCGGTGGTTTTGGACATTCCCAGGCGTAGTGATACACTGTGGGCTTCGCTCCACAATAGGGACAGTATGGGGGGATATCGTTTGGGGTGGAAGAGATGAAGGATGTAAAGGCAGGGGAATGAATTAGTCTGAAGCTTCCGCCAGGCAACAGCATCCTCTCGGTTGAGTGATTTGTGTGGTGGCGGGAAGTACATAGGGCTTTGTCGGTAATGTTGTAACGTTTCAATGCAGTTGTTAGCGAGATTTGCAAAGTGGGTCTGCGACATGCGTGTTACTTTTTGCTGCGCTTTATCGACTTCCTGCTTGGTACGGCAGTTGGGAGACGCGTCATCGGCAGCGACTTCGGTTAGGTTGTTTCCCCGATAAGATGCTGTGACGCACCGCCGGCGAAGCGTATATGGGGAGGGGCGCTCGCTCGCTTGGCGTCGGTGGCGAACTGATTTGCGCGGCCCTGGGGTCAGCCGCATCTTGCCGAAACGTTTCCGGACAATTTTTAGTTAATTATTGCGATTACTTCTTGGTTATTTCTGTTAATTACATTATTTTAGACATTGTTCGTTCATTTTAACCCGATTTCGAGCACTGCTGGCCTTGCTATGGACAGTATTGAGCGCTTTACTGTGAGCTTCATCACGCCTCATGAGATGCATGGATGGACGACACGCCGGGCCCCTAAAGTGTTCCGCACTTGAAAAAATATTGAAGCAGCTTCACTGAATTAACATCGTTAAGACTGGTTCAAGAACGTAGCTGGTGGCATCATACTGCTATTTCATTGCAATTGACTTTGCACTATTAGTAGTTTTGCAACCTTCTGCACTGCGTAACCAGTCGTCGCGACGTTAAGCCAGTGAAGCTGCTTCAAATTTCAAATTAGTGTTTAGTGGACTGGTGATGATTATGGGGGCTTCTTCGATTAATGTGGCACATACCCAGTAGGAGCTGCATTACACTCCGCAGGGATTATCCCCTTGACCTTAACACCACATGCGTGATTCACCGCATTCGTCTCGGTTTGGCATTCACAAGACGTTATGCCCACTTGATCGGCTGCACTGACACAGATGCCGACAGTGGCCACTGTCAGTTACCTGAAACACTTGAACATATATTTTGCACCTCATCAGCGTACGCACGAGGACGTCAGAAACTGATCTCCTCGATTGGGCAACATCATAGTGGACCATTAACCTGATAAGGTTGGGTTAGATCCTTGGCCCGACTTCACCAGCACCACAAATGTGGTTATAGGAGCCGTCGTAGCATTCTTACAAGCCGCTGGACTAGATGCACGTCTTTAAGTTTGCCCCAGCATAGCGGGACTATATTGTCATCTCCCTACCTTGCCATCGTCATTCATCATTCTTTAGCTCCCCTGTCCCCCCTTCCCCTGTGTGGAGTAGCAGGCCAGAGCAAACTGTAGCTCAGGCCGACCTCTCGGCCTTTTTGTGAATAAATTATATTAGATGTGAAGCATCTTATGGCGAAGCTTAATCCGGTGGTGGTGGTGGTGGTGGTGGTGGTGTGCCGCGTGCCCACCCTTACTGCGCATGCGCAAATCCTTTAAAAAAAATAAAAATAAAAAACCTCCTCTCCCCCCCCTCTCTCCTCTAGGCATCCCTCCCCGCGGCAACCACACCCACACTGCGCATGCGCCTCCCTTCCTCTCTCCCCTCTTACACTCCCCCCCTCTCTCCATCCCTGCCCGCGGCGTCTAACTCCCCCCTGCGCATGCGCGTCCCCCCCCTCTCTCTCCTCCTACGCTCCCCCCCCTCTCCTCTACGCATCCCTGCCCACGGCGTTCACACTCCCCACTGCGCATGCGTGTCACCCCCCTCTCTCTCTCCTCTCCTACGCTCCTCCCTCTCTCGCCTCGCGACGCCGACGCAGGCAGCGTCTCCTAGCGAGTTTCTTGGTTGAAAAAACCGACTGCTCGCGCTGCACAACCGTTCACTGGCCATCCCGTATATATAGCAATGGATCTTGACCTCCAAGGTGGTGCCGGTGGGAGATTTCTCCTGTGCGTTGTTGAACAATAAAAATTCTCAGCGTGCGCGTTAACTAAAAGCGGAGTGCGGGTCTCTGTGTTCAGTCGGAGTCTTCTGTCTCTCATTGCCCATTAGCAGCGATTGGCATGTTCCAGTAGGAAAAATTGCTCCATCACTGCCTGCTTTGCGCCTCCCCAGTTTTCTCTCCTGCGCAACGCTGCGATGAGCGCCAGCGTCAACGCCGCCGCCAGTGTAAGCGTTAGCGCCCGCTGCTTCACATCTACACATGGTTCCCTTTAGCGGGAGATGGTGTAATTTTTATATCTCTCTTAACCCCCTGATCCCCTGCCTCTGGCAGTGCCCTGTGTTACAGGAACTTCAACAACAGCGAGGACTGGGAAGAAAGCCATCACGAGCTCGAAATTGGAAGACCAGTCTAAGGGCCCGTGAGAGAGCGGAGAGGCATGGCCTACCGGCTCCAACATGGGATTAGCCGAAAGCAAGCCAGGGGTCCTCTGTAGCACTGCACTGGCTGGCTCCTCAGGACCTTAATAAAGTTCCTTGTCTGTCTATCTGTCTCTCTTTCTTAAAGGGACCGACAACTGGCCAGAACGTGTGATTAGATCCTAGTAGAAATGAAAAGACCATGAAATATAGTGACAGATTCCAACATTCTTTCCGCGTTGTGACTAGGATTTATACTTTTAAATCGTGCTTAAAAGTGACAAAAATCCGTCATGTCGCGCAGCCTAGCGGAAGAGCCTTGAAGCTGGAATATGGAATATGAAGTCTATCACTTTACTGTACGTAGTCGCGTAGCCTGATGCTGTCATGGGCGCCAGTCCTCAAAATTAAAATATGTATATTATTATCCAGCCCCGCTCAATTCTGTGCTGCTTACGACGTAAAAGGAGTTTCACGGTGAGAAGCGGCGCTGCTCTCGCCGCCGCCAGTGGACCAAGTCAAGCCGCGGCGCATGCGTGCGGTGTGCACGCATGCGCAGTAAACCAGCGCGCTTGAACACGAACGGCTCTCGCGCTCACTGTTTGCAGCATGTGAGTATACGACTGCATATTCGCTGCAGATAGAAAAATTTTGATTACAAATGTTTCGCGGCGTTTTGCACTTTACCATTCCGTGATTAGACTCACTGACCGGTAAGCTTTCCGTTGCGCTAAAAAAGTAGGCACCATAAAAATTGGTTGTCGGTCCCTTTAAACATCTCCACTGTTAATAGTCAGCAGCTCCCACCCTGTCGGAAAAATCGGGACAAGAGATGCTTGGCGTGCGCGTGCGTCACCTACCACTCCCCTTTCTTTCTCTCTCTCTCTCTTTCTTTCTTTCTCTTAATTATTCATTTGTTTCATCAAGTCAACGTCATCAGCGAATAGCCGCTTCTGAGATATACTCCAGTAAATATTATCCCCCCTCTGTCCCCAATCATTGGCTCTGAAAACGTCCTGTAAACAAGCGGTAAATAGCTTTGGGAGAGCGTATCTACCTGTCTTACATTCTTTTTTACTAGGATTTTATTGCTTTTTTTTATGGAGTACTATGATGGCTGTGGAGGGGCTGTGTGTATGTTCAAGTATCTTTATATACGGTACATCTGCATCCTAATTACGTAATGCCTGCATGACTGCACTTGTTTCGGCTGAATAAATTCTTTTTCCTCGAAATCATCGACGGCTATATAAAGGGGTTGGCTTATATATCGCGCACATCTCAATCACCTGTCTGGTGGTGCAAATATTGCGCACTGACGAGTGCTGCCGTTGCTTACAATATATTTAAAAAAGGTAGTCGCAAATAGCGTTAGGACGACATAACAATTAAATCACCCGAAAGGACCAAGCATGGTTTCGCCATGGCTACTCGATAATTAACTAGACAGTGCAACAACATAGCTGAAGGATTACGATTACAAAGAGAGAAGCATGTCGGCTTGGGTTAGATTGAGACAGCTTAGCAAAGCTCATTGAATATGTGTCTAGCAAAAGCCTTCGTAGGCGACACACTTGGAATGACAATATCGACAACCAAAATTCTGATCACGGCGATGATCGCAAGCACAGCCAGAAAGGAAGTACATGATAGACTTAGTTACTTACTTTCCTTCAATGTCCTTGAGTCTCATACCCAATACAGCTACTTCCAGACCTGAGAATCCCAACATATTACTGAGCTGATACAGCTGAGTGAAGCGTCCCATCTGCAAGTGTATCAAAAAGAACTCGTATGAAGGATCAGACGCTAAGAATAAGCCGGCCGGTGTAGTTGCTGCGAAGAAGGATATTCTGAAGTGCGCGCTGTAAACGAAAATGCACTCAGTTGGGAGGCTTTGCAACATAATATTCGCGTAAACTCCGACTGCCTTTCCGTATACTCGTAGTATGTGGGCCATTCTATGCTCGTGGTCAGAGTATATGGGTCCATTTGACGCCCATAGGCGACGAACGGAGAGTAACAGCGCCCACTGCCTGAATATAAACGATGTCCAAGGGTCAAAAACTTTAGTAGAACAGAGAGGCGGGCGAGTTGGAACTTATCCATCGTTGGGTAGCGCACAAATTGACAAAAGACAAAAAAGAAGAAGCTTGTCCTGTCCTCTTCTTCTTTTTTTGTCTTTTGTCAACTTGTGCGCTACCCAACGATGGGTGAAAAACTTCACACTCTGGCCGCAAATACTCCGGTACATCGTTCGGCGGCTTTCATTGGCTGCTGGTGAAGTAGCATCGACAGCATGGCCGGCTGGTCGGACGCCAGAAACCAACATGGCGCGGGCCAAACCAAGCAAAACGAACTGGCGCGAGATTGATAAAAACATAAAACAAAGTTTTCCTACTTTCTTCAGCATCTTTCTTTAGCTACAGCAAGTGCGCACAGTGACAATGAGAACAAGCCCGTGCATCTGATTTAAACGGTGTTCTTCGTAAAGCGTTGGCCAATACCAGCGATCCGCCAAATGACGAAATCTGGCAGCCGCCGACAGCTTCGAAGAGAGTGTGTACGATGCTCTGCATGAAAAGGGGCACGCTTGAGAAAGTGGTTGCTTTTTATTGCACTGCCTGTTTACTCCAGCTGCCACACGGGGACCCCAAAATACGGCTGAGCTGTTCCATTTCGCGTGGCAGTAATAATAAATAAATGATTATTATTAACTTATTATTACTGCTTTTCGGGAAAAGTTGAGAGTATGTACAGGGCTGGTCAAAAGTTCCCAGGCCACTATCCCATGTATTACCTATGGGAGCATGGCCCTGGAAACTTTTGACCCCCCCCCCCCCCCTTCCCTGTACGTGCCAACGGAGTCTTCTTTGCGCTAGTTTCGGTTTTGAATTTAGCACATTTCGAAAAAAAGCTCCTCATGGGGTTGTGAAGGGCACTCCCCCTCCCCCCCTTTCAAAACCAAACAAACAAAAAAACGCTCATGCCAGCTTTTTCCCGGTAGGGGAAAGGTAGCCCACCTGGAGCCGAACTCGAGGCCCGGGCCGTTTGAAACTCTCGGTAACTAAAATGACGTTGATGGAAGCTCGCTGTTACGAGTGCCTCCTGAAGAAAAAAAAAGTACGCAGTTTTCGCTAGGTCGCGCAAGGCCAAATCACAGCAAAGCTGGTCGATCTCATAGTTTCCTATAGTATGTCGGGGTTGAACTTGGCTGCTTCAAAGTTCTAACGTCGTGGTTACGGGCTCGGCGTCACTCGTACGGGGCTTCCCGGATGACTGGGACCTGGCGCCGCATCCGTTTGTACACAGTATCCCGTTCTCGTACACGGCTGGCATAGTCGGGATCATCACGTGGTCAATGCCTCTTTTTCTCGAGAGCTCTGGCTGTGTATTCGGAATCTGCTTGTCGTTGCCGTCGTCTCTCTTGCATAGAAGCGTGTCTCGCTTCGCGGAACGCGGCCTCCTCCTCTGGAGCACGTAATTCTTGTGGCGATGACCCATGGCAGCAACTGTCTCCCGACAGCAAGTGTCCCGCGTGAGCTACACTGGCCGAGGTTGAGCAGTTTCGCGTGGTTCCTGGAGAGCCGTCCTGCGCATGCTCGAGAAGCCAGTGACGTCACACGGCGCACAGCTGGTGCGCCGGAGCCGCCGCCGCCGCGCGTGCTTCGCCTGTCTGCGCATTCCAGAGGAGTGACGTCATAGCCGTGGCAGACACACTGGCACCGGCGCGTCTTAGCTCACGCTACGTACATCCCGGCATAGCCGAGCTAAGCCACTGCTAACTTTTATTGCGATAGCAATTATATGGACAGTCTCGACGGGTTTTTGCCGTCGCCGTTGCCGTCGCCGTCATGTCGCGTATGAAGTCCAAATTGATAAGAACCCCCTGCGCATCGTACGTTCTACCAGCGGGTAATAGCGGGCGAGCGGGAGCGGTGAACGTGGCTGAAGCGGCGATCAAACGAGCCGGCATCTCCGTCGCTCCGAGGCGCATGCTATAAGATCCCCCCCCAACTGTTCAACCGGCCTCGCCCGTCGTTCGCCAGCGTGAAAAGACGCGAGGGGGGGGGGGGGGGTCCCTCGAGCGACCTTCGATTTTACGACCGCGGTCGTCGCGGGCGCGCACGTTATCTCCCAATCTCGAAGGCCGACAGCGGGCGGCCGGTGTACCCTTCTACGTGCTGCGCTCTCAACGCGAAGAGAATTCTCTTAAACAAGCGTTTTCTAGAGTTGCGTGAGATCGGATCCAAAAGACTTAGCTAACAGCCTCACTTCGTATAACATTACAATTTGTTGCTATCGCATTCATTGCTTCACCCTTGCGGTGAAACTGTGACTTTTTTTTACTTAGCTCGGGTAGAGTGTACTAGAACAGGGGAGTGCCCGGAACGGCCGCAGCATCAATGTACAGAAAGTAAAGCCCGAAGAGGGTCAATCCGCTTCCGGCGCTGCGATCGGTAGTCTGCAATGTGTCGTCGTTTTAAGAGCTGCGTGCGGCTCCATCAAAGTGGTGCAGAGGTAGAATGCCTGCTTGCCACTCGAAAGGCCCGGGTTTGAATCGCAGCTGTAGATGTTGAGTTTTTATTCTTTAGTGTAACTTCTTATAGCTGTATTGTTTTTCCTTGTTTCTTAAATCTCGCTTCAATTGGTACGCATTGCCACAAAAGTAACTTGAAATGTGAAGTAAAATACAATAAATTTGACAGTGAGCGTAATTATTTGCAGCGACCGCCGCACGGCATTCAACAAAGACGTAAAGAATGGCTCTGAGATCTTTGCGTATACGAGAAATCCCGGAGGCCATACTTTACGTATTTGTTGAATGCCGTGCGGCGGCGAGATTGTGCACCGGTGCACAATCTTGGAGGCCATGCATGAAGCAACAATCGAATCCGAAAGGAAAAAATTAGCACGCAATTAGTACGTTGTTGAAAGTAGCACAGATAGATGCCATTTCAACATGCCCACATTTGCCTCATTGACACTTTGATAATTAGGTGAGTATTTTTGGAGTTAAAATTTGAATTATGACTAATTAATTAATTGTCATTAACCAAAAAATTAGTAGCGGCTACTACAGTATATTGGGAACAATGTGCACTAGGTCTGCTTCGCGTAACGCCGTTCCTCTTTTTTTAAATCGCGCTGCGTGATAGCTGGGACACCCTGTATAGTCATTCATTCATATATATATATATATATATATATATATATATATATATATATATATATATATATATATATATATATATATATATATATATAAGCCACAAATAAAACCCTCCGCGCCTGGCTTATCGCATGCTTTCGCTTATCAGCCGCGCCCACCGACGGAGACAGTCCGCGCAGCCGCCGCGCCGAGTCTCCACGCCGCGCTAGACGAGCGTGAGCAACGAAACTGGGGAGGGGCGAAAGATGCAGTTCCGCTTTTAGTTAACGTGCACGCTGGGAATCTTTATTGTACACTACGCACATGATAAATCTCCCGCCGGCACTACATCGCCGGTCAAGATCCAGAACGGTTGTGCAGCACGTTGCCTCTCGCGGGCGAGGAAGCGTTTCCATAGTCAACGCGCGCCGTTCGCTCTCTCTCGCCACGCGACGAGCGTTGAGGCGGTGGCGAGAGAGAGCGAACTCTCTCTTGGCGAGAGAAGGCGGTCCCTCTCTTGTGCTCTAATAAATCGACCGTCACGACAGCAGCAGCAGCAGCAGCCGCAAGTAGACGACGATGCACGCCGACACGCTTAGACGCTAAGGTGCTTCGCCCCTAAAATAATTCAGAGAAATGCGTTAACCGCTGAGCCACGAAAACACACTTCGTTCGACGTATAGTAACGGCGAGCTATTTATATACACCATATGCCGCTGGCGGTGCACCGATCTCGGGGAGAATATCGGTGTTCTCAGCATTACCAGCGAGATGGCGCGAAGGGCGCGCTCGACGACCCGCTCGTTGCGATGCGTGCGCTGATGCGCTCATGTCTCACGCGTACTTTATAGTCGCCCGTGCTTATCCCGAAATGGGGGGCGGTTTGTACGTCGTGTACTTACACCGGTATGTTGCGTCAAAGTTACAGAGCGCACGAAGCTCACTTCGCTCGCTGCAGGTCGAGGTCCCGTTTGCGAAAGAAGCGTGCTGTTCAAACACAGTGAAGTAACAACTGTGACACTTCTTAATTTCGCGCGCGTCCTGTGTACACCTGTGCGTACGTTTCGCGCGTCCTTTGTGTTTGAGGAGCGCGTTAAGTGTCGAGCTGTGAACTTTGTTAGTTCGCTCTCGTCCTGTGTGTGTTCTTTTCGTGCGCCCTTTGTGCTTGAGCAGCGCGCTCCAAGTTTCGATCTGCTTGCCGTTCTTCGCGTGACATTCCAATTTGTTGCTATCACATTCATTGCTTCGCCCTTGCGGCGAAACTGTGATTTTTGTAGCGTGAGATACAATGGCCGAGGTTGAGCAGCTTCGCATGGCTTATCGAGAGTCGTGCTGCGCATGCGCGGAAGAGCAGTGACGTCGCACGGCGCACAGCTGGCGCGCCGTAGAAGGCCTGGAAGCTCCTGGACTGACGTGTTCTAGTGGGCTGGCGCTTGACTCGCGTGAGCTCGCTTGCTAGTCCGTTCGTCTGTCCGCCCGCCTGTCTATCTGTCCGTCCGTCCAGAAGTAAGCATGAGAATCAAGGCTAATCCTAGACAACCAGGAAAGCTAAGAATAATCAGCTGAACCTTAGCTCACGCAACGTATATCCTGGCATAGCCGAGCTAAGCCACTGCTAATTTTTTTTTTACTCACGAAGGCGATCTGTGAACAGAACTGAACAAAATCTAACGAAACAAGACGCATGATACCGAAATATTCATTGCCTGCAAGGGCAGCCATATTTGGTGGTGGGCTGCGGGTCAGGTGGAACGGACGACCGCGATAGCACCAGACTTGTCCTTACAGTATGCTGACCGCCAATCTTCGCTCACCGTCACTTGTGATGGAACCAAACGCGAAGCCCATACAATGGCCGCGCCGCCAGGTGCACACCGGGGTGAAACTTATGTATTCCTGCTATAGCGTATGCGCGAGATTGAAGATAATTCGGTGTATACTGACCGTGTAGAGTATATGAAGGCCGTTGTACTTGAGGACTTCTTTTCGGAACTCCATGTGCTCCTCGGTAAAGCGATCGTTGGGCGAAAGCAGTGCCATTTCTTTAGGTAGTTTCTTTTCGGGTTATTGCCGTCGCCTAAAAAGTTGAACGTGTGACACGGAAATCTGGTACAGCGTGTCTGCGAGACCGAATCGCTGGCTGCAGAGTGAGAGATGCACGGGCTTCACGCCGTTGAAATATTATACTTCATGCCGACATTTCAATTGAATTGACTCGCTAAGCGTGTGATGCATGTGCCCAACCCTGGACGGCAGCTGTAGGCGAGCGGCTAGCACACCTGCTTGGCGCCACAGTTGTTATGATCTAATGACAGGGGAAATAGCGCCCGTCACAAAACAGTGGCCCCAGGGCAGCAGGAAGGTAATCTAGGAGGTGGTTTATAGTTAGGGGAAGATGATAAAATTTGCGAATCAAGCCTTGCATGCTCGCTACCCGTTGTTTTGCCGTACGAAATTGATGACGCATTCGGCTCACGCCAAACGACAGCTGTAATAATTAACACCGAGATATTGAATTTCTGGCTTGCCGAGTTGTGCGCATGCGAACGCATACTCTGAGATAAGAAGTTGCTTAAGAAATCCTTTTGCTTGCCTAGACATCCATGCTTAGAATTCTTCCGCAAAATGCACATACTCCGACTATACCATTTCAGCATATTTCTCAGTTTCACGCCTGTGCAAGCAGAGAATTCGAACATTTCTTGATTTGCATGGGCGTCGATACTTGTGCTCGCCATCCAGCTTCCCGCTGCCTTTTGCGTGGTCGCAGGGCTTTTCAAAAAACCCTAATTAAAGGAGTACTGACACGAATTTTAAGTATTTTCAGGTTGTCGCTCTAAATCCGTGTGTTGCTTTGCGGTACAATTTTTCCTCCAGGTGGGTTGACTTGTCGTGATATTTTTTATCGCGGTGGGGCTGGCTCTGAGATGCTGTGTGACGCAAACTCTGAAATCAAAGTAAAATATTTTTCAGGCGTTGTCTGGCTCAGGTGTGCGGAGAGCGTTGATATAGTGCTCGCCCCATGGAAACGAAAAATATCCCTTTAGGGGTGCCTCAAAATCGTGTCAGTCTCTCTTAAAGCAGGGGTCGGCAACCTGCGGCCCCCGGCACGACGTCAGAACCCACCCCTCCCCTTGTCACTTCCTATCTGAAGGCCGACTTGACATTTTTGACCTCAAATCGGGTTACACTAGTAACCTATGTTTGTAAGTTGCAACCCTTGCCTTAAAGCAGGGGTCTCAAACTCACCTCAGCCAGCGGGCCGCAGTCACGCAATTTAGTTCCGCAAGGTCCGGAACAGTGAAGCAGCTAAAAGCTGGGGGTAGTTTTACATTTGGTAGAAAACGCTGCCATTTAAAAGACAACTTTCCCATATCTCATATACAGGTCATTTCTGAAGGAGATTTGGTGCCATGATCCCAACAACATGTCCATATCGATCTCCATATTCACTGCAATAGGGACGTCGAGTGTGAAATAAAATTTTTGTTTCAAGGTTGTGTTTCAGAACAAAGTCAACACATGGAATGCCTCACGGAGACAATGCCGTTAGTCAGTCAGGCCTGTGTAGCCCACGACCACACCTAATCAGAAAAAAAAAAAAAATGTGGGGCGAAATGTGTGCGGCCCGCGGGTCGCGTGTTTGAGACCCCTGCCTTAAAGGAAGCCCGCGATGCGCGGAAAGCGCTTGTCCCACGAAGAGCACGAGCAAGCTGAATCAGACGTCTTTCGTGATGGCCTCCAGTTTTGTCATTGACCCGTTCGGTATAATACAATATTTGATAGGTTGATTATTCGTTATTACGTAATTATGCAATTAGGTGAAATACGATATTATTGTCCCATCGCTCAAAGCGATGGTAAATAACGTTATAGCTTTTCGATTCTGTCACACGACACTCTCGTATGATTTTAAACTTTTTCTCAAGTTACGTGCGACATGCTGCATATAGTCCTTTTTTCTTGCTTATTTTTTGTTTGTTTTTCGCGTAACAAAAAGACTCGTTGGTGCTTCTAGTGATGTTGGCAGGAAGAAATGAAATGGAAGAGATGAACAAATGAGCAACGAATGCCTGCACCTCGGGGGGTAATAAGACAGCTGAAATGCCATAGGGTCAGAAAAGTTCTTAGTAAAGTATTTAAAATAGCGAAATTGACAAAAGAAATGCCTAAATCAAAGCCTCAACATTTTGGGTTCCGCTTCTTGAAATGCTGAGCTAACGCGGTGTCGTCATCGTCGGCATGGAGCGTCATTTGCAGATGCAGTATTGTTAAAGCGTTGCCACCGGGAACGGAGCGCATGACAGAGTTAATCACGGAGGCCACGGTTAAAGGTACGAGGCGCTTGTTCACATTGAGCGCGGCAGTTTCTCTTAATGGCAGATATTGTAATCCAGCTGCCGAACTTTCAGTGGATCTATACTTGAAGTCCTGTTACATAAATATATAGCGCTCTCGCAGTTAAAATCTGTGAGCTAGACCTAAGGCCCGGTCGGTGAAAGCTCTGCCGGACTAACAATAAAGTTGTTACCAACCAAACTGGAACCTTCCTTCGGAGTGCAGGGCGGCTCCGCCATAGGTACCGAAGATGACGTAGTTCGTTTCCCCGCCCACGCTTTCGACTCGCTCGCGTGGGCAGAGCGAGATAAACTTTTCCTTCGCGTATTTTAAAGCTCCTGCCGCAACAACCGTGCGTAAAATTACAGCATCGTCGACAGAAACGCCGGTCCCTGTTAACCACTAAGTATTACCGAATTCTAAGACCAATTCAGCTTCCCTTTAGCCCTAGAGGGTCGAGCACATATATATAGCCAAGATTATGCGTTGCTGGCACTATGCGAGGAAACATGGTGGGCTTTGCACAAATATTAACAGTAAATTCTGGGGTTTTACGTCCCAAGACGACGATACGATTGCGAGAGACGCCGAAAGGGAGGGCTCTTTGATTTTGACCGTCTAGTGTACTGAAACGCGCACCTAAATCTAACATACACAGGCATTCTGCCTCCCTCGAAATGCGGCCGCCACGACCGGAATTCGATCCCGCGACCTTCGGGTCAGCAGCCGAGCCCCATAGTTACTACTAGACCACCGCGGCAAGCCTTTGCGCAAGTTATTACACACGTTGTTCAAAGGAAATTTTCTATCGTATATTTAGACTGAAGTATAGCTTAATAAGACAGTTAATACGTCATGATCCCCAAGCAAGGAAAACTGCTGAAGCTCGAAAACCTAAGGCCGGTATCGCTAACGTCGTGTGTGGGTAAATTAATGGAAGACGTGATACTCACGCGTCTTGTAAAATACATGGAAGACCATAACCTTTTTCCACACACGATGATAGGCTTCCGATGTAAACTTTCCACCCAGGATATCAAGCTTCAAATTCAACACCAAATTATAGGGACGAGCACGAGGACAAGAGATAACAGAGCTATATTAGGCCTAGACTTAGCTAAAGCCTTTGACAACATTACGCATGAAGCTATTTTAGAAAACCTCCAGACATTACGAGTAGGGAAACGAACGTACGAATACGTTAGGGATTTCCTATCGAACAGAAAAGCCCGAATTACGATCGGACAGCTAAAATCGGATGAATTCAATTTAGGGAGCCGAGGTACACCACAAGGCTCGGTTCTTTCCCCGTTACTTTTCAATGTGGCCATGATAGGGCTTCCGGAGACGTTGAGCACCGTGGAAGGGCTACATCATAGCTTATACGCTGACGATATTACGCTGTGGGTCACGGGGGGGCAGTGACGGCTACATCGAAGCTACCCTCCAAGAAGCAATACGCCGAGTAGAGGACTATGTGGGTAGCAGGGGCCTTCAATGCTCACCGCAAAAGTCACAACTCTTGATTTACCGCCCAAATAGAAGTGGCTGTAAAACCAACAACGGTACGCCACAAATACGACTGAACGCGCAGGGCCAACAAATACCGGCAGTTAAGAGTATTCGGGTGTTAGGCATGCGGATACAAGCAAACAGGCGGAATAATGAAACGATAAAGGCATTAGAAAGAGGGACGCAACAAACAATGCGTCTGATCGCTAGAATCTCAAACCGACATAGCGGCATGAAGGAGGCCAATCTAATTAGGTTAGTGCAGGCTTTCGCCATAAATCGAATAGGATACGTGGTTCCTTATCTGAACCTTCTTATGGCAGAAAAAACAAAAATTGAAGCATTGATAAGGAAAGTGTATAAACAAGCACTTGGTATACCAGTCAGTACACCTACGGACAGGCTACTTGCGTTAGGCGTACACAACACCCTAGAAGCTCATAAAACGGCCCAATATGAGAGATTACCTCAGACTCCTACGAGCAGGAGGATACTTGACTGCCTCTACATTGGCTATATGCAACGAAGCAGGGAAACAAGGCCGATATACCGCGAGAAATACGCGAAAGGATACAGGTTCTCCCGATTCCCCGAAACATGCACCCGGAGCATGACGCGGAAAGGCGTGCGGAAAGGGTGAAGGCCCTCAGAACTAGATACGCAAACATCAAGGACGTGGTCTACGTTGACGCCGCGACATATCCTCATGAACGAAGAATGGCTGTAGCTGTCGTAAATGAAGAGGGTCAGATAGAAGCCAGCGGCTCACTCCGAACGCATAGCGCAGAAACTGCAGATGAATCAGCGCTTGCATTGGCAATAGCTTCAACATCGGCCAGACACATAATTAGTGACTCAAAGACAGCCGTGCGAAATTTTCTAAGAGGGCGAATCTCGTCGGAGGCGTTTAGAATTTTAAGCACTCTCAAAATCAATAGGCACATAGAAATAATATGGACACCTGCGCATGCCTCTCTCCCTGGAAACGAGGCGGCTCACACAGTGGCTCGAGAACTTACACACCGAGCCAGTGAGCAGCCTCAGCCAGAGATGAGAGAGGAACGCATGGTCAGTTACAATGAAATCACAAAGTATTATAGATTGGCGAGGGCTCGGTATCCCCCCTGCCCACCCGAGACTCAATAAGACACAGACGGTGGTCTGGCGCCTTCTCCAAACCAACACTTACCCGAATCCGGTGGCCTACCGCCGTTATTACCCCTGACCAATACGATGGCAAGTGCCAGCTATGCAGGGAACGGGCGAATCTGCGACACATTCTGTGGGCTTGCCCTCAGGCGTCCCTACAGTGTCGCAGTATAGATAATGATGAGCAGTGGGAGGCCTTACTGCTAAGCTCGGACCCGGAGGAACAACTCTGGGCCGTACAGCTGGCCGAAAACGCCACCAGGACCCAACACTCTAAGCCGCAAAGGACGGAAATGGGAGTAACTGCTGCATTTCGTCCCCGCGACGAACAGTTAGTCCGCGGGGGGGGATCAACTGCAAGACGAGGGTGCCGTGTGCAAAGTGAGGGAGGAACTGTTAGGCCAGAGGGAGCAACGTTTACTCCCATGGAACTTCCCCGCGCAACGGCGGCCTCGAACGAATGGTCAGCGTGTGCGTAAGGAAATAGTCCGCTAAAAAAATCAACTGTTAACAGTTTGTTTTAGTGTACACGGCCATGACAACTACGGCAACTTATCGTTTATATGGCATAATAATAAGCAAATGTAAGAAAGCTCCCAAAAAAAAAAAAAAAAAATGTGCACGCGTCCAAGCTGTATCCATGCGCGGCGTGGTGTTCTCGCGGCAAGCTAACCCTCGGTGGTGCAGCGGTGTGTTGTGGATGTGTTCTCGTTTCGTGGTTGTGATTGCTGGCACTTGTGGTGCACTGAATGTTCTTCGCGCTGTGGTAAACGTGGTCCGCTACTGGAATGAAGTGCTACGCCATCGAAATGCTGCGCGCCTACTGGATATAGCCTAAAAGGTGAGTGTAAACAAGGCTGCATCACTCGGCGGGATTTTAGCTGTGTGCTGTTGATATGTAACGCTGACCGCTCATTTAACATTCACGTTCTTCGCGAATTAAACACTCATAGTTGATGACGTGAGTCATGTTCCGCCTGCTATAGAACTACAAACATGGTGGCTGGGCCATCGAAACATGGTAACCTCGGAGAAGGACATTAGCTGCAGCAAGTACAGCTGTTCAAGTTTTTTTCAGCGCTGCACAAATAAGCGTTGTTTATCAGAAGTTTTCGTGGCATTCTGAGAGAACATTCACCTAAACTCCGCTCAATGCCTTCTATTGCAAGGTAAACAAGTCATTTGGGAAGATTGGCTGATAAAATTGCATGTCTAGCTAAAGGATTAGACAAGTGCGGCGAGTTGGGCGGGTTGGTAAAGATGCATAACTACGGACGTTCGTGTTGCGCGCTTGTGTTGTCTGCGTCTCTTTCTTGTGCTTCCGTGTTTTTTTTTTTTTTTTTTTTTTGTGCTGAACGTCCGTAGTAAAGGATTAGCACCACTAACACAGGCAGTCGGCGACCGCATCGGCGACATTGCTCATTTGTAGCGACGCTAAGAATCATACAGTTTTTCTCTCTCTCAAATGAAGCGCAATCTTTATTGATAAATAAGTGGGCCCACAAGCGTGTCCCTGTGAAAGCTTGAAACGTTAAAATCCAGAACGGGTTTCTTGAGCTTCACAACACATTTTGAACTTTTCGATTGCATTATGACAGGTTCAGTGAAAGAGCAGTTTTCGTCTAATTTTTAGGCATGCGGCATTTCTAACAGACGCCGTGTGATGCAGCTACAAGTACACGCACACTTCTGCCGGAAATAATGAATGATTCTGCATTTACTTTTTCAGGGAATCGATGAATGAGAGCGTTGCGCCTCCCGAGAAACGTCTTCAACATCTTGCGGCTACGAACACGCTCTCAGCAGCTGTCGATGGTGCTGTTGCACTTCCTGAAGTCGGCTGGACAGCATCCATTCGAATAAAACATTGCACTTTTCATTGCTTCTCCTAGGATGCAGGGAAGCCATCCTATCTTCTGTATTCAACAAAGTTGTTTAATTTATGTGTACGATGCTGCAGAATTGACACGAGTCGTTCAATAAACTTCGTTGTTTCGTTAGACGTTTTCGTTTTTCTGACACTAAACAGACATTTTCGCTGAACGATATAACCAACAGCGTTCTGTACACTAAGCACCAAGCAAGCTTGACACAGCGACAGGAGCATATATGGGAACTTTTATATATACATACATTCACCAAGCGCTCAAATTCGCTCGAAACGCTCACAGAAAAACCAATCCAGCGCATTTTACATTTTCACGAACGGCAAAACCGAATGGTTGCTTGCGAAACACTGAAGGCTGAAGCCTAATATAAGGAATCTTGACACTTTGACGAACATGTCAGAATACGCACTGTCCAAACGGTGCCTACATATATAACCCCGGTAATTTTCACTCTGCTGTGTACGGGGGGCATGGTATAGTGGCTAGCGTACGTTGCTGCTGATTCAATGGTCGCGAGTTCGAATCCTGTGCGTTGGTTGTGAATTTTCTGTAGTTTACTTCTGAATTTACTTCTGTGTATTGATTGTATACGTCATGAAATGCATAAGTCAACCTCCAAATTCTCGGTAATTCAACCAGAAACTGTAATAAATTGATTTTTTTTATCGAGAAGGAGCAACTGTTAGTCCCACCAGGGGTAACAGTTCGTCCCTACGCAGTTACCAGGCAAAAAGTGGAAGAAATCAGTTGCTCCCACAAAGGGGTAACTTTACACCCCAACATTTCGTCCCTCAAAACTACTGAGGACTAACAGATCGTCCCCTCACAGTTACTCCCTAAAGGACGAATCGTTCATCCTTTGGGGAGTAATGGTTGTGGCAACGCAGTTACCCCCCAAAAGGACGAACCACAGACCCCTTTTCGCCCTTTGCGGCTTAGAGTGAAGGGCTACTGGCCGCCGTCTAGGCGGAGACCTGTTCCCCAAACCGCTGGACAAAATAAAGTTATTTCTCTCTCTCTCTCCATCCAGGGAGCGCACAGACCATCTTGTTTCGGCATCGACTGTATAGCGTTGTCATGCCCTCAGAGTATTCGCCTTGAGATCTTTGAGTGGCGCCCTCTCGCGTGTGACGTCAGGGAGAGGACTCGGATGAAGCTCTTCGCGCGCGCGCTCGCTACGTGAAGGCTGCTCGAGGTTGCCGGCCTGTCTGTCGTGCTCGAGTTATTGAAACATTTGTGGGCAAGTTCATAAAGCAATTTGTACTGAATGTTCAAGCAAAATGCCCAGGGAAATCGAGCGGAGTTGCCGTCAGGAGCACGTTCTGTGTCGATTGCTCCTGGTGTCGTCTGCTAACCATCCATGTGTACATCTGCATCTATGGTGAATTTTTCTTTTCGAGACTGTTCTATGGCCGTGGCGCACTCAAAATGATTTTCCTGGCCGTTTTCGATCACCAACTTCAGCGTTCAGGCTTCAGCTTCCATGTCTGCGTTAAAGCGCAATAAATGTATACCGCGTGCTGCGCGTGTTCGGTTGCCAAGCCTGCCCCTTCGGCTCAATTCCTATGTTCGGAGAATGACAAACGACGTGTGATGTCATTCAAATAAATTAAATGGCGTTACCGGCAACAACGTTTGATTAAATCCACATTTTTAGCAGCTGCTGTGTAAGCGCGTCGTAAGTTCTTTCAATTGAAACACGAAATCGACAGGGTGAGTCTAAAGGGGATGCACGACGGGGATATGAAATATTGGTAGGTTGTCCGGAGTGACTTTCTTTTGTTTTTGTTCTTTTTTTTTGCAACATATTTTAACCCTTACGCTAATAAATCGACGGTTGTAAACTCGTTCATGGTGGTCTGAAAATATGCCGAACAGAATTAGTGTAATCATACCAACGTTGATAAATACAAAGATTTCGCATCGAAAGTCGTAAGAAGATGTATTTGCAATAAAATACTGTAAATCAGTCTCAACGGTCGACTCCTGATAGGTCTTGGTGCGATCAGTGTACTTCTTTAAAACGACTCGAGTTCCTTATGCATTTGCCTAAGATGACTCGAAGGCGAAAGCCATCTTTTTCTTGAGTCGATGTATTAGAAGAAAATGCAGCTAGTAGTCGAGAAACGCCCTGCGACGCGAGCGAACTATAACGAAAATGCTGCTGTTTTAGCCAGAGCGTAGCAGATGACAAAAGCCGAATCCCCGCCGTTGCGTCACCGGAGCGCCGTTCGCAGCGCCGCCATCGGTCGCACACGAGGCTAATAGCAGACGAAAATTTCAATATCTGGCGCTTATTTGGCTTTGATCGTTGGACTGACATGAGTGGAACTAAACTGTTCTTTTTCGTCTCTTGAGGACCTTCGCGGAGCGCAGCTTTCAGGCAGCCGTTCCTGAGTTGTGCGTCGCCCTCCGTTGTCCCTCGCCGCAACCGACCGAAGCACAGCGAGGAATCTACGGACTCGCGCGCCTGGATTCACGTGACACTGTGCTCTTAGCTAGGCCAGCTACATTATTATGGAATATTTGCCACGAAATAATAAAAGTAAAGAAATATAATAATAATAATAATAATAATAATAATAATAATAATGATAATAATAATAATAATAATAATAATAATAATAATAATAATTAACAAAAATAAAAGAAAGATCAAAACTGAAGATTTTAAAAAATTAACCCGGTTTCACTGACATAACGTTCGAAGGCCGATGAAAGAGCGAAGCGTTCTGCGTGGCTTCTTCGAGCCTTGCTTTCATTCCAGGGTCCGATGCAATCAGTTCACGTCGCATCTCAGCTTCTTTCAACTCGAAGCTTTGGATATTATGCGCTCCGCCCTCGCTTGGCTTCGGCATCTCCTGCGCAGACTTCTGGATCAGAACAACGTCGTCGCTGCCATTCACGCCGAAATTCCCGTTGGCGCTCCCGACAGGCAGCTTCTTCTTGCGGAGAGGGCACCACTTTACCGATCGCCGAACGTTCGAGATTGACCACTGGGCTGCTGGATCAAATACTATAACCCCCCTGCCGACAAACGCCGATTTCGCATTTATTGCATATATAGTACGCGCAGGGTTGCCGTTGGGTGGACATGAAAAGGCGCCAGAACTCACGGCAAAATTAGCCAAAGTAGCCATGTCATTTAATATTATCGCCGAATTTCTAGCCAAATAGAACAGAAGCGGTATTATCAACAGAATATTTACTATTGGTGAATAAATAAACTCATTTTGAATAAGTAAAACCACAAGTTTAAAAAAGAGCCATGGCGCCAACTGGAATTTTTCGTCGCCAACGGGGTCCAAAAGTAGCCAATTTGGCGAAAAGTAGCCACCAACGGTAACCCTGAGTACGCGGTCCGCCGGACGTACAGGCCAGCCAGCTTCTTCATTTTTTGTGGACCGGAGACGAGTAGTGGAACTAGCCGCATTCCAGTTGCACATACCCGCTATAATGTCGGCTCTGATGCAAGTGTTTTCGAGTCAAAATTAAGCTGATTTGACACGTAATATAGACGTTGGAAACAAAGGATGCGCATTACTAAGCCCTAAGATTCCTCATTTCAATCTTTTGATTCCCACGTCACTTTTTAAATTGCAGAACCACACGCTAACTTCACCACACGAAGCCGTGCTTCATCAAACTTCTTTTTTATCGCATATTCGTCGCGTACGAAACGACGCGCAACGCGGCAGTGACGGCCATTAGCGTCACCGCCGGCGCTAGCGCGTCGGCGGCTCCCACAGGTGGCTGCTGCTGCACTATCTCGCCCTCGTTGAACGGCGGGAACGGGGGCTCGTCGACGACCGAGCAGAGGCCCGTCATCGGCTCGCACCTCGTCTCCTTGGGACACGCGCTGCACGTGGCGCCCTGTCGATAGATCGCGTGCCCGCGCACGTTGCCCGCGGGCCCGAAGTTGCACACGTAGGCGTGATCGAAGTCGTGTCCGTTGGGCATCAACATGGTCGAGTAGCCGCAGCCCACGTACTTGGTCGTGGCCCACCACATCTGCGAGACGTTGGTGGTCGACTCGTCCGCGTCGTAAGAGCCCACCGCCGCCAACTTCAGGAGCTGGTACTCCGCGAACCACTCCCGGATCACGGTGTTCCAGTAGGACACGTACCGGTGGGTGGTGTTGTGCAAGACGGCGACGCTTTGGCCCGTTTCCTTGAAACGCGTCGTGAAGCGGTTCTCCACTTCGTCGTGGAGGGGCCAATTAGAAGCGTTGATCAGGAAGGCCGAATGCAGGTACGCCAGGGTGGCTAGCTCGTTGTCCCACTCCAGCTTCAGCATGTTGGTGGCTGAGGGAAACGGTTTGCAGTTGCCGACTGCTACGCTGCTGCGGTACGAGTTGAAGAGCTGCAAGAGGACGTCGTTGTAGAAGGACTGCAGGCCGTAAGCTGGAACCGTGGTGATGTTATTCGCGTTCTTGCAGCCCGTGTGGTTTGGACTTATCTTGTACTCCTTCAAGCAGTATATCTGTCCCTGTGCATGGGAAATCAGAGCTACTACAACGATTACCACCAGCTCGGTTGGTACTCTGAAGGCCCGGTGAGGTAAAGGACACATGCGTGGCGCAAAATGAAGATGTAAGCTGCAACCAAAAGAAAGAAAGAAAACAATGACCACTGTTACTATACAGTGCCTGTACAAGTGTTATCTGGGATATCATGGTCTACGTTGCTTATGCGCTACAAATCACAGAATATCTATTAAAGCTATTATCAGCTCTGAAAAAGTTGCAAACCTTGCACTCATTCGGCAACGGTGCCCGGTAAGATTACTCGCTGTCGTAGCTCGGCGGCTTGAGTCGCGACTGTGCTATACAGTCGAGGATGCGGGTATAATTCTCAGCCAGGAGGGCCACAGTTCGACGCGCGAAAGATGCACCCGTATTCCCGTAGGCGTGCACACAGCGGCGTAGGGTGGAGTCACCTCTCCCCCCCCCCCTCCGCTGTCATCATCAAAGGGGGGGCGCCAAGCCTGCCCCATACCTTTGATCAGCCGAAACACCCTTCCCGCCATTGTTTAGAGTGAAGGGTTGCAGCCACGCAGGTTTTACAGAGAAAACTGTTATGAGATCACAACAAGGGCCGTTTTCGCGCCGTAGTTTTCCGCCGCCGCCACCGCCGATGTACGTAACCACTATCGCACGAAATAAGAAAAAAAAAACTAAATAAATAAAAAAAATGCCTATGACAGAATGGGAATCGCACCCGGGCCCTCTGCATGGCAGCCCAGCACTCTACCACTAAGCTACGTCACTGCTTGAAACTGCGGTGCAAACTGACCCTATGCAGGCTTCATGTCGGGTAAGGAATCACGTTAACGTGCGTTGTAAAGCGTTTCAGAACAGTGAAGTAACAACCAGGCGTCACACAATGCGAATTGCGTAACGAGTGGGTCGTTCAATGCTCCAACCAACTACAAAAGCCTCAGGCATAATTCTTCATCGTCGTCAGCCACAGCATCAACAAAGTGCACATAATGCGTTACAAGTGTGTAACTGGTACCGCGCTTCTCCGAAGAATGACGAATAATGGCATAGTGGACGCTTCCCCACTACACAAAAATTATGATGATTTATGGCGTAGTGGGTACCATGCAAGTGAGCTTGTAGTAGTTGCCCCAAGAGTGTTTTAAAAAATACTGTAGAAAGCTGTGACTGTGCTGCGCGTTCCGCGAAGGCCTGGCGGTTTTTTTGACGATAACGGCAACGGAGGAGCCCTGCTGATGTATTCCAACAGTTGTAAGTAATTTCATCTTTTACCCCCAGAAACCTGGGGACCAAAGCCGGGCCGTCGGCAGCAGCGCGTCTTCGCTTCATTTTCCGATCCCAACAGCAATTTTATCACAAGAAAGTATTTTGTGTGCTACCTAATACACAAAAGTAAAGATGGGAGCCGATAGATGGAAACACGGAGTGGCATAGGTTGAACGAACGGGAGAAAGTGCCTCAGGAATGTCGGCTGACGTTTCGATAGAAGATCCTGTATCTTTGTCAAAGGCCGAGGAAGGCTTTTAGAAGCCTGTCTGAGGCACTTTCTCCTGTACGTTCAACCTATCCCTACCGTTATTCCGTCTCCCCCCCCCCCCCCCCCCGCCATTTCTCGCTAACACGAATATCAGAAAGCTACGTCTCTGGATCAACTAACTGTTAACAATGTCGGTGAGGAAAGCAGCGCTGGGAAAAGTGGCTCGATCAGGTGGCATCCCTATTTAACTTGACGGCAATATATCCGCTGCCATTTCGAAATCGCGCCGTACGTTCATTTGCGCAATATACGTCCTTAAACTCACTTTAAGTGGCTGTATTTCCTGTACTACTCGTGAAACAAGCATCACGAACATTACCTCATTTCGGAGAACTCCTGGCAGTCGAGAACGCCTCGTAAGGTTTCCAACTCAGCCACCCTGCTGCAAAGACAATGATGATGATGATGATGCTCCTTGTATGACTGGCACCTACCCACCCAGGGGGGATCGGCCAAGAGTCGGGCGGATCATGCAGTCTGGATTTATTATTAATTTTTTTTAAGTTTTAATATAGGTTACAGCTGCTATTATCGTGAAGCGTTAATTATGATAAATCCTAATTTTACATTTCACTGTTCTGCGTAACCTCCCAATGACCAAATATCTTTTTACTAGGATGACAATGTAGAATTATTAGCAATTGATTTAACTATTAAATCTATTTGAGTCGCATATAAACTTTTCGACAGCATTGAATATATTCCTGTCCGAGTGTCCCAGCGCAGAGGCCTCAAATGATAACAGAACCGTAGGCCACGATCCATGCTTCTTCTTCTTCTTTAGCTGCTACTGCCGCAAGGTGCTTCCAAAGCTCTCTGTGGGCAGTGTTGGCGGTAACGCGTTACGTTTTTAAGTAACTTAGTAACGTACTCGTTACAATTTCGGAACTGTAACGGGTAACGTACTTACGTTACTATGTTTCGGTAACGTGTGGCGTCGCGTTACTCGTTACATTTTCATCTTGTAGGTGTCGTTTTCCCAGAGCTCACCCCGAAGAATTTTTCTCGCAGCGTTGGTAGCGTTGGTCTGCTGTCGGCCTGCCAGGCATGGAAGAAGAAAGCGCGGGGGGGAATCGCTTTTGTTTGCTGAAACTGCGGGTAGAAATTTCTTAAGGCGCGCCGAGCCCTGTGGGTAGGGTTGGGCCATCGCCACACAAAGCTTGAAGAAAGCCGTGGAATGCGCCATTAGAAACTGTACGGACTGCTTTTGTTGGAAGTGGATTGTAGCAGGTGGATTGCTGGCATCTGCGCCTTTACGTGCCCGAAAGACAGCGAGCGTCTAAATGTCGTACAGAGTCCGTACCTAGAGAGAGAATCTCTAGGGATTTTTTCGATCTAGGGACTTGCGATGGTGGTGCCGTCACTTCGTAGCGGAGCTTTTTGGAACGACGCCGCTTCGCCAGCCGGTGTGCGTAGGTAGGCATTTCGCCTGTTAAACCTAGCCACAGCCTCCTAGATTTTCCTTGCCTGCCGGATGAGCGCGAAAAGGCCGTCGTCTACGGAGGCGCCACTTACGTAGGGAGAGTCACCATATTGAAGGGAAGCGACAAGCGCCATGAGGCAGTAGGCAACCATGTCAAGGGCGGAACTGCATTGCAGCCACGATTGCAGCAGCAGCCGATTGAAGTTGTCCATGCTCTCGTGATAATAGCGGTTTGGAGTGGCGGTTGCGGGTGGTAGCAGACGGTTTTTTTTTAAAGCCGCATAAGTGAAAACATCGTTGACATCCTTGTGAATGTTTCACTGCCTTCTCTGAGTTTTTCATCGCAGCTGTATCGCCGAAAATGCAAAGTTTATTTCCACGAAGTCAAGATTTCACACAGGAGCACTGAAATAATGTAAGTATTCGCTATTGGAGCGGATTAAATAGGATTGAATAGTACAGTGAAGTTCGCTACGACTGTGTCGCCGTTACACTTCCTTTTTTATATAGCTGAAAGTTCAATATGTGCGCTGAAATCGTACTTCTTGCATACAGCGCATTCAATTAACGTGCGATTGTAGTTTACGATTGCATATATGCCGCTCTTTGAAGCATTCATTGTGCGCATAGACGAAGTTATGTTTTGTAAAGCGTAATAGGGTGCAAAATGCGTCGGTTCATTAGCAGTCCGTTTACAGTTACTGTAAAAAAAATGTTCTCGTATATGATTTTAAGAAAAGGGAGAGACAAACAATACTGTTCTTATATTTTTCAGAGCAAGAAGGCATACTGTGGTGTGCCCAGCTGGAAGTCGGATGGGGCAAAAAAAGTGCTGGGTGTATCTGTAAAGCACTTTTCGTGGTTCCGGCTTAGAAAAGTTATTCGAGAACGACGTCAACACCACATCAATAAAACACGTCAGATAAGTCCGTGAGTTCGTGTGCACAAATCATCAGTCATTATTTGAACGGAGTAACTTCGACGACCGACGTTATTGCAATAAAGGATTATTCATACAAGTGGTCGTGTCGCAATTTATTTCTTGATTACGATGACGAGCGATGGTTCTTTTACTTTTTATAGCACTAAAAATTGCGTGTGTTTCAAATTTTCAAAAGTGACGTCGCACTATAGTGTGGTGCATCTGTCGAGGACCATAGCAATAATAATATGTGGGGTTTCATGCGCAAAAACCACGACATGATTGTAAGAGTCGCCGTAGTGAGGGAACTGCGAATTAATTTTCACTCATAGTGTCCGTCATAATGCAGCTGAACCTAAGTTCACGTTTCTTTTCTCTTTTTACTTCTCCCGTCGCGGCCTAGAACTGAATAGTTCGTTCAATGCGCAATTTTCGGAAATAGACAGGGTATTTTTTTTTGGGGGGGGGGGGGGGAAGGGGACTGATCACATTATGACCGGCAAAAAAAATTATTTCATCCTGATGCCAAACATCACAGTCACTCGCACTTTGTTTCACAATCACCTACACACGATTGTGGGATCGTCACTCGTACGAGCGCACATACTCGCGAACTTTCAAAAAGCGCGCCTTAGAGCCATACGTAAGTGGCGCCCCCCTTCAAATTTTCGCCAACGACTGCTTAAACTTGCTAAATTGATAGTACAGTAACATACTATTGCATTTACATGGTTTTAATACTTTTCAGATAATCTTTTGTTGCAAATAAGAACCAAAAACGCAAGAACTTTCCTCAAGACAACCCTACGTGAGTGGCGCCACCGCCACAGTTCCGACGACGGCCACTTCCCATGTGATCGCCGATAATCCGGCAGGCAAGGAAAATCTAGGAGGCTGTGACCTAGCTAACCGATCAGCTCCAGTGGCGCAGCGGGCTAACGTGCCGTGCTCGGAGCAACGAGGTCGGTGGTTCAAATCTCGACGAAGTTCTTTTTTTAAATGCGAAGCATTTCTTAGCGAACTTCGGCGAGTTTGAGCGTATCTGACTATCTATCTATCTATCTATCTAGCCGCCTACGACTTTGTGCTCTCCTGGCCGTATGGTTAATGGGATTTATACCAAATTTGGTATGGCATAACATGACCGTATGACGAACATAAATGGCTGGTCATATCATGAAAATCATGACTAAATTGTCATGAAAAGTATGATTTACATGCCACGCTCATGGGGCTTTCGCGGCCGTTTCGTTAGCTTGATATACACCAAATTTGGGATTGAGTGACGTGACTGTATGACGAACATAAATGACAAGTGGCAATATGGAAATCATGACATATCATGAGGCACATGACTTGCATGCCACGCTCATGGCGCGCTCGCGGCGGTTTCGTTAGCTTGAGATACACCAAATTTGGTATTGAGTGACATGACTGTATGACGAACATAAATGTCAAGTGGTAATATGGAAATCATGACTTGTCATGTGCGTCATGACTTGCATGCCACGCTCATGGCGTGCTCGCGGCCGTTTCGTTAGCTTGAGATACACCAAATTTGGTATTGAGTGACATGACTGTATGACGAACATAAATGACAAGTGGTAATATGGAAATCATGACTTGTCATGAGGGACATGACTTGCATGCCACGCTCATGGCGTGCTCGCGGCCGTTTCGTTAGCTTGAGATACACCAAATTTGGTATTGAGTGACATGACTGTATGAGGAACATAAATGACAAGTGGCAATATGGAAATCATGACATGTCATGAGCGACATGACTTGCATGCCACGCTCATGGCGCGCTCGCGGCCATTTCGTTAGCTTGATATTCACCAAATTTGGGATTGAGTGACGTCACTGTATGACGAACATAAATGACAAGTGGCAATATGGAAATCATGACATATCATGAGGCACATGACTTGCATGCCACGCTCATGGCGCGCTCGCGGCCGTTTCGTTAGCTTGAGATACACCAAATTTGGTATTGAGTGACATGACTGTATGACGAACATAAATGACAAGTGGTAATATGGAAATCATGACTTGTCATGTGCGTCATGACTTGCATGCCACGCTCATGGCGTGCTCGCGGCTGTTTCGTTAGCTTGAGATACACCAAATTTGGTATTGAGTGACATGACTGTATGACGAACATAAATGACAAGTGGTAATATGGAAATCATGACTTGTCATGAGGGACATGACTTGCATGCCACGCTCATGGCGTGCTCGCGGCCGTTTCGTTAGCTTGAGATACACCAAATTTCGTATTGAGTGACATGACTGTATGAGGAACATAAATGACAAGTGGCAATATGGAAATCATGACATGTCATTAGCGACATGACTTGCATGCCACGCTCATGGCGCGCTCGCGGCCATTTCGTTAGCTTGATATTCACCAAATTTGGGATTTAGTGACGTCACTGTATGACGAACATAAATGACAAGTGGCAATATGGAAATCATGACATATCATGAGGCACATGACTTGCATGCCACGCTCATGGCGCGCTCGCGGCCGTTTCGTTAGCTTGAGATACACCAAATTTGGTATTGAGTGACATGACTGTATGAGGAACATAAATGACAAGTGGCAATATGGAAATCATGACATGTCATGAGCGACATGACTTGCATGCCACGTTCATGGCGCGTTCGCGGCCATTTCGTTAGCTTGATATACACCAAATTTGGGATTCAGTGACGTCACTGTACGACGAACATAAATGACAAGTAGCAATATGGAAATCATGACATGTCATGAGGGACATGACTTGCATGCCACGCTCATGGCGTGCTCGCGGCCGTTTCGTTAGCTTGAGATACACCAAATTTGGTATTGAGTGACATGACTGTATGAGGAACATAAATGACAAGTGGCAATATGGAAATCATGACATGTCATGAGCGACATGACTTGCATGCCACGCTCATGGCGCGCTCGCGGCCATTTCGTTAGCTTGATATACACCAAACTTGGTATTGAGTCACGTGACTGTATGACGAACATAAATGACAAGTGGTAATATGGAAATCATGACTTGTCATGTGCGTCATGACTTGCATGCCACGCTCATGGCGTGCTCGCGGCCGTTTCGTTAGCTTGAGATACACCAAATTTGGTATTGAGTGACATGACTGTATCACGAACATAAATGACAGGTCCTAACAAGTAAAACATGACATGCAAATTATGTAAAGCATGATTTGCTCCTTCCTGGCTGCTTCGCATTACATCGATTCCCACAGTGCGTGGGATCTGCCGGCTTTTTACTTTTCTTTTCTTTTTTTGAAGTACTGTTCTATTAGTATAGCATTAATGCTCCACGGGCGCCGCTAATATATTTTTTTTCTTTAAGGAAATCGCCTTCGTGACAGCGGCGGGCGCCCCAACCCACGTCGCTGCCACTCTTTCAATCTCTAGGGATTTTTCGATCTAGGGACTTGCGATGGTGGTGCCGTCGGTGCCGTCACTTCGTAGCGGAGGTTTTTGGAACGCTGCTTCGCCGGCCGGTGTGGCCCAACGTTTCTAGATTATTTAATCTAAAAACGTTGGTGTGGCCCGATATCGCCGTTATTTTCTCGAGCTAGCGCCCTGCTGGAGCGATTTTCAGCGTTCGTCTCTTATCTCTGCTTCGACGACGATGGACGATGACCGCGAGTCCTGCAGCTTTCGTTTCGGCAGCGTAGTACGCGATCCGGTGTCCCGTAGCGACTTCGTCGTGACTGCCTCAGAGAACATCTATGACTGCCTTTGCTTGATCGGTGTGGCTAGGGTTATGTCCAGGCGTAACTGTTGCCACCGCTGTCGTTACGTCTAGACGTTACTAGCGCCTTTCCTTACCTGCCGTCACTAGAGGCTACTGCTCACTGTAAGGCCAGTTTTACTAGCGCCTTTCCTTACCTGCCGTCACTATAGGCTACTGCTCACTGTAAGGCCAGTTTTACTAGCGCCTTTCCTCACCTGCCGTCAGTATAGGCTACTGCTCACTATAAGGCCAGTTTTACTAGCGCCTTTCCTTACCTGCCGTCACTAGAGGCTACTGCTCACTGTAAGGCCAGTTTTACTAGCGCCTTTCCTTACCTGCCGTCACTAGAGGCTACTGCTCACTGTAAGGCCAGTTTTACTAGCGCCTTTCCTTACCTGCCGTCACTAGAGGCTACTGCTCACTGTAAGGCCAGTTTTACTAGCGCCTTTCCTTACCTGCCGTCACTAGAGGCTACTGCTCACTGTAAGGCCAGTTTTACTAGCGCCTTTCCTCACCTGCCGTCAGTATAGGCTACTGCTCACTATAAGGCCAGTTTTACTAGCGCCTTTCCTTACCTGCCGTCACTATAGGCTACTGCTCACTATAAGGCCAGTCAATTATTTTGCCAGCGTTTGCTTGTGTCATTACAGCGAAAGAGTGGCAGCGACGTGGGTTGGGGCGCCCGCCGCTGTCACGAAGGCGATTTCCTTAAAGAAAAAAAAATATATATATTAGCGGCGCCCGTGGAGCATTAATGCTATACTAATAGAACAGTACTTCAAAAAAGAAAAGAAAAGTAAAAAAAAAAAGAACTTTGTCGAGATTTGAACCACCGACCTCGTTGCTCCGAGCACGGCACGTTAGCCCGCTGCGCCACTGGAGCTGATCGGTTAGCTAGGTTTAACAGGCGAAATGCCTACGCACACCGGCTGGCGAAGCGGCGTCGTTCCAAAAAGCTCCGCTACGAAGTGACGGCACCACCATCGCAAGTCCCTAGATCGAAAAAATCCCTAGAGATTCTCTCTCTAGGTACGGACTCTGTACGACATTTAGACGCTCGCGAAAGACATGTCGCCCGAAGGGATTTATACCATGCGAAAAAAAAATGGAAAAAAACAGCGCAAACACAGGACGAAGGATGGTGACACGAGGACGGGCGCTGTCCTCATGTCACCTTCCTTCGTCCTGTCTTGCGCTGTTTTTTCAAGTTTACTCCACACCACGTGCTGATTTCGACGCTTCGTACATGGGGGGTAGCAAGGAATTTGCCCTGAGTGACTGCGACCACATAAAAACGACGTCCGCAAGTTCGAGTGACAAAACAGTGCCCTCACTGAGCACAGTGTGGTCAAAGACCACCGCATCGAATTTGACGACAGCCGCGTCGTCAACTTATAAGGAAATTACTACAAGCGGCTTCGCGTGAAATTCTGGCCCATAAAAGTTACAGCCAGTAACGTTAGGCCGGCGCTGCTCCGACCTGGTGAGAATAAGCGAAAGCTTATTCTGACCCGGTGAAAATAACGAAACGCTATTTTCACCCAACTTGGCTTGGATCTGTGAAACATTTGCGGCTTTTCGTTGGAAGTTTACAACGCCTGTTCAGGCAACCTATGGACGCTTTTTTATGAAGGCATGTTTTTTTTTGCGAGTTTGTGATCGGCTCGGTGTTCATGTGGTGGGCGCGGACACTGTGATTGTGCTTGTCATTGCCCAGGTGCTTTTTGAACGCGAATAGTTCGATTGTGTTCGCGTTTGGAACTGGTACTGTGGTTCGCCGCCCTTCCTGGTTCGCCTGAGCTTGCGTGATCACTACCACGGCCGCTGCATCTACGATAGTAAAACTTGGGCTAGTTGGTGCATGTTACAAGAAAATTCGACGACGTAAACCAACGAGAAGAGAAGGCGAAAGGAAAGAGCGTCAACCAAAACGCTGTTGTTTGCTCCGCGGCTTTATGAAAGTACTTCAGTTCTTGATGAGCCGCGGAGAAAACAACTGAGTTTTAGTTGACGCTCTTTCCTTCCGCCTTCTCTTCTCGTTGGTTTGCGTCGTCGAATTTTCTTGCATCTACGATGTCCAGGACTTTCGCGAACCTGTTTCGGTGCTCTTTGAGATCCGTGATATTCATTTTCATGTGGTGCGTGTGCGGTGGTAACATTGTGGTAGTCCGTACGTTGTGCTAGTTTTGCTGTGCGCGCTTCTAGGGAAGTTAGTTTTGCGGTTTGCGCGGCCGTTCTTACTCGTTCGGCAACCTGCTCTGGTTTTTGCGCTTGTTCGATCGAACTCGCCGTGGTTGAGCTGTTAAATTCACGGTACTTAAACCACTTCGTCGTTTAGAAAAACCGCTGTCCATCCCCGATTTCGTAGTATTGGCGTGACACGATGTAATTTCGATGGCGATCGAGTCCAAGTTTCATGATCGCGATTTACTTAATTGTGCTAGATGCGGAGTCAATTACGGCCCAGAAATTTGATTTCGGTAGAAAGTGCCCATGTCACGCACGTATTAGTCACCACATGCTCAAGCCTCCATGAGTGCACGATCGATAGTTCTACGCGAAAACAAAATTTTGTAGCAGGAGACGTGACGCTAACATGCATGATATTGCACATCAGGCAAATTGGGACTGTGAAAATTCAATGTCACATGTGCGTTTCGGTGGTCGGGGCATGCGGTCTCTGTTGCGGCGTCCCGCACGCTGACTAACGCTAGAAAGAAGATGACGGCTTCATGAAGTGCCGTCCGACAACAATGTTCCAAGGAAAGCCGCAACCATGTACTTTTCTATAGTAAGATTCGAAGCCTACGTATAACTGCACTCCAAGGACGTATGCTAAATGCAGTTTTCAAGGCGAAAGCTTCAGGTGGCTAATGGAACACGAAATTTTGATGTGGGCGTCGGCATCCGCGGCAACACGAGCGATGAAAAAAAACTTCCCCATCTCCCGCTAAAGGGAACCATGTGTAGATGCGAAGCAGCGGGGAGATAATCAGCTTGAGCGGGAGGAACCTCGCAGCTCTCATTTCACGGCAGCGGTCCGGGCGCTCATCGCGGCGCTGCACTGAAGAGAGAATGAGGCGCGCGCGCCGTCATTTTCATACCGCTGAACTACCGTGGCACCCCCCAGTGGAGTATGCAGCTGTCACACCACCTGTCGTGCGCGCCGCTCCGTAGAGGATTCCTAGAGGATAGGACGGGGGGGGACCATAGGAGAGGTGAGAGAGGGGGAGGGGACGTGCATGCGCTGTGGGGGGTGTGGGACGCGGGAGCCGCTCCGTAGAGTAGAGGATTCTTAGAGGAGAGAGGGGAAGAGGACGCGCATGCGCTGTGGGGATGTGGGACGCGGGCGCCGCTCCGTGGAGTAGATGATTCCTAGAGTAGAGAATGGGGATGAGCGTAGGAGAGGATAGGGGAGGTGACGCGCATGCGCTGTAGGGGGGTGTGGGACACGGGGGGCCGCTCCGTAAAGTAGAGGATTCCTAGAGGAGAGAAAGGGGGTGAGCGTAGGAGAGAGATGGGGAGGGGATGCGCATGCGCTGTGGTGGTGTGGGACGCGGGAAGGAGGGACGGACTAAGCCCCCCTCCAAACACATGCAAGCAAGATCAAGGAATGGGGTCAATCTGGGCGACAGACACCACCTGCCTTGCCACTGGTAAGCAGCCTCTCTGTGCTCTCGGCCATGACTGATGACTGTGATAGTGGTTGACAGCCTTCAATTACTACAGTGTTCTGGTTCGCATAATGGGTTCTTCCCTACTTCATGAAAGTGGCCGGACGCGGGACGGCGGACGGGGGACGCGGGACGCGGGAGGGACGGACGGACAGAGCCCCGAGCATAAGATGCTTCGCATCTAATACGTTTGACTTCGCCGCCATCACGTAGTTTGTAAGAGCATGCGGCTCGCACCCCATGGGTTCTCTGCACGGAGCAACGTATGGGAGCAGGCTAGTTGGTATTCCATACTTAAAAATGCCCAGCGTTAAAGTAGACACAGCAACGCAGGTGAGACAAGGACTGGCGCTGACATCCAACCGAAATTCATCACAACTCCCAAATATGTTGCCTACACCCAAGATTAAAACAACATGCTTAGGTTAGAAACAAATAACCAAGAAGTGAAACACGAAAGTACAGTGAGACCATAAAAAAAAGGAGGCACGGCACATGCCACTAATGCCAGGGAACAGTTCTTTACAGATAAAAATATTGAAGGTTCCTGGTGCCATAATGAAGGTGAGCCACAAGAACTCTTGTTTTCTTGAACAGGGGCTGGCAACCATATTTCTAATTATGAAAAGTCAATGAAACGTCCCTACCCACATTTTTTACTTTTTGCCAATGTTCCTGCAACCATATACGTTTAGGAACCTTCCTGCTTGACCAATGCACCGAACGAGCCATCTCAGTTATATAAAACCGACTGGCGGGCTAGTTGGTACTGCATTTCTTATGTTTCAGAGCAAGGAGACACGAACACGAGAGAGAAAACACGAAGACACGGCGCTGTGTCCTCGTGTCTTCTCTCTCGTGTTCGTGTCTCCTTGCGCTGAAACATAAGAAACTCAGTTATATGTGTTCGAACTCGTGCTGTCGAAAGACCTTCAAGCCATTGCAATGTTATGCACCGTAAGAAGGTTTGTTGACTGCAATAGGCATCGTTTACAGGGTCTCAAACACCCGTCAAGTACCAGGTCGCAAATGCAAGTTTAGTCCCGCGGAGGGCTGGGACAGGAAAAAGTTCAAAATCGGGTGGGAGGGGGGCGGTTTGAACAGAGGTTGAAAAAAGGCCTTTCCTATATCTCATATGGGTCATTTCTGACATGTATTTGGCATGATGATTGAGAAACGTATCTATACCGATCTCCACAATGACTAAAATCTGGACTCAAGTGTAGAGTTTTTGTTCTGTGGTTCTTTCAACAAAAGGTGACCACATGGAGTGCCTTACAAAAAATGCGAAAAATCCTTAAGACCAGTCACGTCTAAACTTGCATGAACAGGTCACATCTGAATCTGCACACCCCCCCCGGTAGCGGGCCACATCGAGGACTCGTGCAGCTCTTGTCGCAGGACCATGCGACTTCCCTGCTATCCCAATATATTGTCCCATACAACTTCAGAAGGCAGTAGAGGACCGGCCCAGATTCCTGAAGCATGACTGCTGATATCCTCCACTGCTAAAGAAATATTCCCGCTCATGAGTCAGATGGCAGAGTCACAGGCCATCCTCTTACTTAAGGGGTGGCTAGCATGTTAGTACAATAAAAGCAGGTCTTATGGTGCGATACATGTTGTCATGGTGGGATACAGAATGGTGTCAATCATTCGCTCGAATGTTGCGGGAGCATTGCAGAGGCCGAAGGGCATTACAGTATGCACAATATCCAGAATTGCGGTATTACATGGTAAGGCAACAGCATGGTGGGGCAGGTCTTCCTAGTCTCTGGCAGCTCAAAAAATAAATGGTGCTTGTATGTTATGGTTCATGTTAGAGAACAGGTAATTTGCAGCTGATGGCTGGTGTGCTGTGACATGCGTGCATCATGTAAGGTGGGCAATTTTGTGAGCTGTATAAAAAATTGTGAGAAAGAGAGTGTGTCAACACAACGACGAAAAGCACGATGACAAGCTAGATTCTCCCTTTAAGAAAGAAATTACGTCAGCCAAAGTGCATGAGCGTTGATTCAGGCTCATACCCATGTGCCTTTGAGGAGGAAATCCCACTAAGTTCTAATGTTGCACGCAGTATAGTAATGTTAGCCCCACCTTACCTCTGGCCACCATATTTCTATGAAGAGTATTAGCCTACCAACAGCAAAAAAAAAAATGGGTGGCTGATAGTTGCATGCATGACTTTCCATCAAAAAAAAAGGGTGTCATTAAATTGCACACGTGACATTTTGTTCCACATGTGTGCGTTCTGTTGAATAGCTGGAGGGTCTCAGTGCTGCGTGCTCGGCCCATTTCTACTTCTATTTGCTTTGCACGAGAGCGCTTAATATATGAAATCGATGTCTTATGACAACTCTATTATGAAAGCTGAATTACCACATGTATTGAACTGAAAGTGAAAGATACGCCTTAATTTTATCGTGCTTCACATCGCTGCAGGTAGCAGGAGGAGGTGCATTGGCATTTAAAATATGACTGACACTGTATGTTATTGCAGATAGGTTTATTGTCATCTACTCCATGAAGAGGACCTCAATGCACCTAAAAAGCACTCATACATTTAAAGCCTAGCATGCTGGGTGCCTTGTCTGAAATTACATTCTTGGTATGTCCAAAGGTGCTAAGAAAGCATGTGTTCCTCGAAAACAACCACCAAGTGGCTTGAAACGAGCCGGCCTTCAATGTGTCTTATTCCAATATTTGTTTACCATGCTGCACAAATCGCTGACACACCAACACTCTGGCATTCTTGCTGAACGAGTTTGTAGATAGAATAAATTTTGTAATTCATTCACAGTATGTATGAAAAAAGTTGGTTTCCTCGATCTCTTACCTGTCAGCTTCAAAATAGAATGTGACATTCCTGTGTGCCTTAAAATAAACTGATATTCATACCTTTTATTTCCTGTGTGGTTTTGTTGATGCCAGGGGTGCATGCGCAGTGCATGTACAGTTCTTGCCATGTTTTATGCAACACAGCAAGGAAAAACTAACTTTCTTCAGTACTGTAAAAGTACGATGAAACAAGCCCTGGAGGGATTACGGCTTAGGTGACAAATTGCTAGCGGGGTTTTTTTTCCACATTGAGCAGAATTATGTGGTTGCATCAACAGAGAAACAGATAAAAGCCAGCACGAAGGTGAGACACAATACTGCATTTATGCCAATTGTTTCATATTATTTTGACTAATCTCTCCAATCATTTTTTAGCATGTGTCTACGCTGAGCATCTTCTGATGCACAACAGGGCCAAAATATCCTGCGTCTTCGTCTTCAGTCAAGCTCTTTTTTGCAGCCCTGCCTGCTCTACGAAAATAATGGATTGGGCTTTGCTGCATTTACATGCACTGAATTAAGCCATGCAGTTTCTTTGTGAGGAAGAAATCGAACAGCACCATAAAGGAAAAAAAATGAGGTTAAAATGACAAACACAATATACATGTCTGTTGCCTTCTATTTCATCAACAGCACTGTTTGATTCCCTCCTCACAAGTACACCTGCAGTGTGTGCTACCAAGCATAGTCCAGAAAAGTGCTCCTCACGAACTGTGGGAGTTATTCATTTCAGAGCCAAGTATAAGAGCAGGCGCACTACATCTGAAAAGTAAGGTTTCTATAATTGAAAGAAAACTTGAGCCAGAAAGTTAAATGCATGTCTACAGTTCTAAAACTGAAGAGAAAGGACAAAAGTTTTGCAGCACTAGCTATTTCATGAAAAACTTTTAATATGTTTCTGAGAGAAACGGACTTGCAGGAACTGCAAGATTAGTATTGTTTAATTAGTTCTGTGGACAATTTTTAATTTGCAGTGTGGTCACATGCATAGTGTGCACGTAAGTAAATCTTCCCTGCGCAACAAAGTTGATGCAGTGAAGCAGGCAAAGTTTTGTGTAAATGTTGCTTGGAGCCAAAGAAACTAATCAGAGCACACTTGAATATGTTCTTTGCATCTAGAGAAATCTTATGCAAGACATAGATTACACACTGCAAATTAAACAAGTAACGCAAAGTATTTGACTGCGCTTATAAGCCACACCGACAATGCTTCACTGCATAATATGTGACTTAGATTGTGCGAATATGTTTAATTTAGCTTTTCGTATGTTTTCACAACCGAACCTCTCACGCATTTTTGGGGATATTCTCTTCCTCTCATGCCTTCAATGCCTGATATTATTTTTCCACCAGTCGGAATATCTGCACTGAGTGACAATCATGAGTTATCTTCATCAGCTGGTGCTGGCAAAATTACCTCGAAGCTTTTAAAAAACATCAAGTACATCTCTGCCATGTATTTAAACCTGCTGTCCTCACAACCATTATCATTAGGCACTCTTCCAGACAAGTGGAAAAACAGCAAGGTAGTTCCAATCTACAAATCAGGTAACTGTCAATCACCCATAAACTATCGCCCGAAAATCAATCACTGGCGACCCTTGCAAAATCATAGAACACATCATGATTTCCTTATGTTATGAATTTTTTGGACAGCAATAATTTTTTCCATCTGTCACAACATGGCTTTTATAACGGTCTATGGTGTGACACCCAACTTGCTTCCTTTATACATGATCTCTACTCAAATCTTGATGGTAACATTGTCACCGAGATATTTTTCTTGTCTTTGCGAAGGTATTCGATAAAATAGCTCATCAATGATCACTTGCACCCTAAACGTCATAACATGGATGAAAGAATATTTTTGTATTAAATCACCATCGGTCATTATTAACAGTACTGCTTCAAAATTTCTTCCAGTAATATCAGGCATTCCCTAGAGTTCAGTATTATGTAACCTCATATTGTCAATATATATGAATGATCTACCACTGCATATTTCCTCTCACATTTGAATGTTTTGTGATGACTGTGTTCTTTATTGATCCATCAATAACAGTAACATTCTCATTTCATTGCAGAATGACTTAATGCTAAGAACAGGTGTGACCATTGGATTGTGGTCTTAAACCCTAAAAATGTACATCCATGTCCATTTGTCACAGCCATAACCGTCATCATTTCCGTTTCACACTTGATAACACCTTCATTGAGACTGTCAACTCATTCAAGTAGTACTTCAGGCATTACAATCACATGACCTCAATCAGCTGGTGCACACGTACATGTGACCAATATCACATCATCTCCAAACGAAACTTTCGAATTTATGAAACGTAACATTTGCAATGCTCCTCAACATGTAAAATTACTTGCATACAAACATTGCTTCTACTTAAACTTGAATATGCGTCACCCATATGGAATGCTCACCAGATCTACGTCAGCAAAATACAAAAATACAAAAATAATACAATGAGAAAACTGCTTATATAATGCACAAAAAATGTCAGCAAACAAACGTAACTCTATTTCAAAACAGAAAGGACTAAATTTAGGTAGTAATGGATTGGATAGAGTTAATGTTGATGAGTGTGCTATGAGGTAGGCTGTTCCAGTCAGTTATTGTTCAAGAGAAAAAGTAACACTGAAAGACATTAGTTCTAGCTTTATAAGGGGTTAATTAGGCAGAGTGGTGATGTCTTGTTCAGCAGACAGTGAGTGACTTTTTATAAGGTTCGGGAGGAAAGACAATTTAGTAAGAATAGATATTTAAGGCCGTGGATTTATCTTTTCTCTGTCACAAAGACTGAACGTTGTGTTGCATCATTAGGTCACTCGGAGAATCACTGGAGTGATATTGCATGAAACTTGGTAGATTTTAATTTTTTTGTTATCAATAGGACATCTTAATATTGACACTAAAACTTATGTTGATCCCAGGCAAACCAGCAATGTCACATCAAGCAGTCAATTTGTGTTGTCAGTTCCAAAATCCTATCTTGACGTGCACGCATATTACCAAACGATAAAGAGTAGAAGCATTTGCCAGTGTCTGTATTGAATTCGACGAGCATTGGAAGCTTTGAAGAGCATGCTAAAAATCTTTTATAAAATTGATTATTGCTAGTGTTGTACGTGCATTGTCACGGTGTTCGAAAAATACTTCTAATTATTTCACATTGCATACTACGCCACCGTCACAATATCCGTATGTATGTTTTTTCTACAGCATTGTTCTTATTTTGATTTTGTTTTGAAAAATATGTATTCTTTAGTTTTGTCTTCATTATAATACATTGTACTTCTTCTTGCGTTATCTGCACATTCGCTGTACCTACCCTGTTGCGGCCATGCTGGCCAACAGTATTTGGAATAAATAAATATTTAGGGAAGATGACCCTTACTGCCTTATGTTGGATCCTTTCTTGCACGTCGATGTTAGACTTAGTATAAGGATCCCATACAATAGCTGCATATTGGAGTTTAGGACAGACATGAGAGGTATAGCAATTACACAGGTCTCAGAAAGCATGTTTTAATTTGTGTCTAATGTAGCGAAGTTTTTTTAAAAGCTGAGTCACAAAGGTGAGAAATGTGCGAGTTCTAAATGAGAGTTCTGAATGAGATTATCATTTATTATAACCCCGAGGTACTTGTATTCATCAACCTCCATAAGTGGCGTAGATGCAAGATGATGGGTAAGCAACAGTTTATTAGTTTTTTTTTGTTGATTTTCGTCGATACTGTTTCAACAATGTTAAGCTGCATATATATCCCAGTGGAGGCACCATGCTAGTATATTTTGAAGGTTAGAGTTTATTGTTATTTGGTCTTGCTGGTTGACAATCTCATTAAAAAGTAAATAGTCATCGGCAAATAGTTTTCTTTGTACAGGCTGAATAATAGTTCCAACAGTGTCATTCATACATGTTTAATAATAATGGTCCAAGAACATTTTCCTGGGAAATGCCAGACGTTACAGGAAGATTACTGGAAGAGCACTTAACAGCTTCACCAAATTGCCTACCGTAATTAGGATAAGCAGAAATCCACCTTACAAGATATAAGGGAATGTTTAGATAATCAAGTTTTTCTATTAGTTTCGTGCATGATGCGCAATCACTCTTTCCTTAAATAAAAAATATGATGCCAATTTGCCCTGATTCATCAAAAATGCTTGCAAGAATATGAATTACATTACTTAATTGGATTACAGTGGAGAGGCTCTTCCTAAAACCATGCTGCATAGGACTTTGAATTGCTCAATCATGTAGAAACCTATAGTGACCTTGTCAGTAATAATGTGTTCTAAAAGTTTACAACACGAAGAGGTGAGTGATACAACACAGTAGCCTGTCAACTAGTGATGATTGCCTTTCTTTAGTATCGGAATATTACAAGCAGGTAGCCAGTTGTTCGGGAACACAGCCGATGATGCTGTGAGTTTAAGAATCACAATTGGCAATTATAGAATCGCAGCGTGAAATTACTTCATACAAAATGTGCTCTGCTAAATAAAAAAAACCAAGCCATCACTTACATGAGTGACAAATGGTTAAAATCACATATGGCCGCGGGTAGTAAAAATAATTAAATAATAATAATAATTTTTACTTGCACAACAACGTGAACCCTCCAGTGACGTGCGAAGCTAGACAGAAAGGAGATACCCTTACGCGCGTGTGTCTGCTGCCCCGTGACTGGGCTAGTAATTCGCAAGTGGGGAAAATTAGAAAACAGTGCAGTGCTTTGGCTAGGTTGCCATTGAGGGATCAATTTTGATGCAGGACATGTTATATGTGTTTCACGGTGTTCGCGAATGCATAGATAACTGAAGTTGTCGTTGCTGCGTCCACGCATTTGCGAGTAGGCAGCCTACATACGGGACGCGTCCGCGCGTCCACACGGAGACGCGCTCGCTGGTCGTGAGCTGTTGTCTCCCTTGCGTGAGCTCGCGTCAGCGTCGCTCAGCGTTACGTCGCAAGAGCTCAGGGGAGCGGCGGTTGGCACCAAAATGGCGGCGCACAGAAAACTATGCTAGATTTGGTGGAAGCGGGCAACAGCGTGCCCCATTACTCGCTGGTTTTGGCTGAGTTTCTTGAAGGCAGTTTTTGAAGATGTCTCCACCCTAAAACGGCCGGTCATCTAGGCTCCCTAACCTTGGGTATATCGCGACGTGAATTAATAAGGTCAAGAAACGACGAATGCATCAACCCAAACAGGGGCGCAGGCAGACATTCTTTTCAGGGGGGGGGGGGGGGCAGGCAGATGTGCTCGAGTGTCATTTTGTGCTATGTATGCCATGGCAATGAAAAAAAAATTCGGGGGTGGGCACGGGCCCGATGTGTCACCCCCTGGCTACACCATTCAACCCAAATGTTAGGTAAGGTGGGGCAAAATGAGACAAAAATTTGAAAATAGTGAATAGTTATTTTTATTTCTCTGGTTACCCTTAAACGTCGTCCGCCTCGGTGGATCAGTGGCTAAGGTGCTCGGACTGCTGACCCGAAGGTCGCGGGTTCGATCCCGGCCGCGGCGGTCGCATTTCGATGGAGGCGAAATGGTAGAGGCCCGTGTACTGTGCGATTTCAGTGCACGTTAAAGAACACCAGATGGTCAAAATTTCCGGAGTCCTCCACTACGGCGTCTCTCATAATCATATGGTGGTTTTGGGACGTTAAACCCCACATATTATTATTACCCTTAAACGTCGATGCAGAAACTTTCTTTTGGGTACAAGGTACGTGCTACATAAATATGAGCATGTTACCACAGTAAAAAGTTTATTTTAAAAAGAAATAAAAAAATGCACGAGATGTCTCATTTTGCCCCAACCTGTGGGGCAAAATGAGACAGTGTGAAAAAAATTTCATCCCTTCACTTTTTGCAGTAGAAGCACTTGAAATTAAACTCCGTGGGCCCTCACGCAGCCTTCATGACCCCAGTCCTTGCACTACACGCATTGAATCCAGACAGAACCCGGCGCTGTTTTGCTCCAAAACTCATTGCAGATCAAACACCCCCCACTCGTTCTTTGTGCTATTGTTGTATTTTGTTGAACGCTTTCACTTAATTGCATTATTCAACGATTGTACGCTACATATGTTCAGACGCATCTTCTTCGCCTCCTTTTGCCGTTTTGGTGCAGAACTGCACGGGCATTTCGTGGCTTTCAACTTCTTCAGCCGGGCTTCGTGAGGCGATGAATTTAAAACTGGGCTAGATTCGGATTTTCTAGCGCTTGGTTTTTTTAATTTGGTATTTTACGAATGCCATTAAAACTAAATCCCAAGACGTGTTTGTGAACGGCTTGACTTACAATTTTGCATGCGCCTCTTAAGAGCATCTTTGGGAACGCGGAAAAACCTCGATGCAGCGCGAATGGAGTGAGTGTCCAGAACAGCAGTCAGTGATTTTTCACGTCGTTTTCCTCCCAGGAAGCTCTATATGATATTCTCTTGTGCGTCCGAACCCTCCTAAACAATAAAATATAATATATAATGAGTTTAAGTAAATGGTTCACTTAATAAGACACTCTCTAAGGCAATTCAATGTCTTTTTGTCGTGTTTTGCCCCTCTCACATGCCCGAATTCGAAAAAAATTCCGCTTTGGCCCCGGGCACCAAATCAACTAAACTTTTGGTGGTGTGTAGCTAGTGGTATAAAGTAACAATATAAATACTTAAGTTGTTGTACTGACGCCAGAGTAGCTTCATGCACGGATCCAAAAATTTGGCCGAGCAGAATTTCGCCCCTTTTTGACGGATCACGAACACACTGACACGAGCCGCGTAATTTTCCCCACGCGATCGCTGTGAGCAATCACTAACTTTGACACATGAAAAGGTGGACAACTACCAGCACCTCTTGCTGAAATATAGAAACAAAGAAAAGTACTTTCTGTATTAGCTATAGAGGTCGGCAAAGCCAAAATGTCGCGTTTTGCCCCGCGTCTCATTTTTGCCCCGCCTTACCCTACATGAGTGGGCGTTCACCGTAGCACCGTTCGTTTAGTTGTTAGATACGAAATGGCAAGTCTACAGCACAATGTGGGAGGCACCGAAACTCATCCTTAGAATAGTCTATACGGAACGAAGGAGCACATGCGCGTTCTGCCGAGATGTCACGTCTGGCGCGACAGATCGGTTGCGCGCAGTGTCGAGGCAGGCGGGCTGGCGGGGGAGCAGTGTATGGACCGGAGTTGTACGTAACACGTTACAAGTGATCGATTACTTGTAATCAATTAATATTTTCTTGTAACTTTGTAATATAATCAATTATCTCTTCCAAACTGCAACGTTTTGTGTAATTTAATTACATTTTCTTGTAAGTGATTACCGGAATCAATTACTTTTTTTTCCAAAACCAAGTTGCATATAACCAGTCTTCTGCAGCAGTTCTCCTCCCGAAAAATATGCGACCGCTCTGTAGGGACGCGCTGCCCTGTCAAATGGAGGCCCCTACGGAGCCTGTTCTTTAATTAACGTTTTCCTTGGTCTTACCTGCGACGCCTAACCTGAGCACCGGCAACAGCGAAGCGCGACGCTTCATAACACTATAGCACCGAAGCACTGTGCAACTACGATCTGGTGCGTAAGGTTTTTCTACGTTTTAATATCGCCCTTCCCTTCAGCGCATACATTTAGAGAGTGTTCAGTGTAGCAGACCTCTTAACGAGGAAACGTGGGAGAATCACCGACAACTTCTAAAAAAAGCCGGCAGATCCCACGCACTGTGGGAATCGATGTAATGCGAAGCAGCCAGGAAGGAGCAAATCATGCTTTACATAATTTGCATGTCATGTTTTACATGTTAGGACCTATCATTTATGTTCGTCATACAGTCAAGTCGCACAATACGAATTTTGTTGTATATCCAGCTAGCGAACTGGACGCAAGCGCACCATGAGCGTGGCATGTAAATGGCGTTGTAGATGACACGCATGCCAAGATTTTCATGTTACCACCTGCCACTTATGTTCATTATACAGTCATGTCACTCAATACCAAATATGGTGTATGTCAAGCTAAAGAAACGGCTGCGACCGCGCCATGAGCGTGGAATGCAAGTCATGTCACTCATGACATGTCATGATTTCCATATTATCACTTGCCATTTATGTTCGTCATACAGTCATGTCACTCAATACCAAATTTGGTGTACCTCAAGCTAACGAAACGGCTGCGAGCACGCCATGAGCGTGGCATGCAAGTCATGTCGCACATGAAAAGTCATGATTTCCATATTACCACTTGTCATTTATGTTCGTCGTACAGTCACGTCACTCAATACCAAATTTGGTGTATATCAAGCTAACGAAACGGCCGCGAGCGCTCCATGAGCGTGGCATGCAAGTCATGTCGCACATGACAATTCATGATTTTCATATTACCGCTTGTCATTTATGTTCGTCATACAGTCATGTCACTCAATACCAAATTTGGTGTACCTCAAGCTAACGAAACGGCCGCGAGCACGCCATGAGCGTGGCATGCAAGTCATGTCGCACATGACAAGTCATGATTTCCATATTACCACTTGTCATTTATGTTCGTCATACAGTCATGTCACTCAATACCAAATTTGGTGTATATCAAGCTAACGAAACGGCTGCGAGCGCTCCATGAGCGTGGCGTGCAAGTCATGTCGCACATGACAAGTCATGATTTCCATATTACCACTAGTCATTTATGTTCGTCATAAGTCACGTCACTCAATACCAAGTTTGGTGTATATCAAGCTAACGAAACGGCCGCGAGCACGCCATGAGAGTGGCATGCAAGTCATGTCGCACATGACAAGTCATGATTTCCATATTACCACTTGTAATTTATGTTCGTCATACAGTCACGTCACTCAATACCAAGTTTGGTGTATATCAAGCTAATGAAACGGCCGCGAGCGCGCCATGAGCGTAAATCATGTTGTTCATGACATGCACGTCATTATTTGCATATAAATACCTGTCATTTATGTTCGTCATACAGTCACGTCACTCAATCCCAAATTTGGTGTATATCAAGCTAACGAAACGGCCGCGAGCGCGCCATGAGCGTGGCATGTAAATCATACTTTTCATGACAAGTTAGTCATGATTTTCATGATATGACCAGCCATTTATGTTCGTCATACGGTCATGTTATGCCATACCAAATTTGGTACAAATCCCATTAACGATACGGCCAGCAGAGCACAAAGTCGTAGGCGGCTAGATAGATAGATAGATAGATAGATAGATAGATAGATAGATAGATAGATAGATAGATAGATAGATAGATAGATAGATAGATAGATAGATAGATAGATAGATAGATAGATAGATAGATAGATACGCTCAAACTCGCCGAAGTTCGCTAAGAAATGCTTCGCATTTAATAACTCTTACTGAGAGTTAACAATGTCTAACACTGCATCACAAAAGATTACATTTCTGCAATTGCTTAGTAACTTTTTTGGGTCGGTAATTGACCACTTTAATCAAGTACATTTTAAAGGAAGTAATTGCAATTGCAATTGGTTGCTTATTTTCTGCAACGTGGACAAGTCTGGTATGGACTAACGAAGCAGGTGCGCAACTGTGCAACTGGTTGCTAGGCAACGCGCGGTGAAGTCATCGCGGCTCGGAGTTTTTTTTAAATGCGAAGCATTTCTTAGCGAACTTCGGCGAGTTTGAGCGTATCTATCTATCTATCTATCTATCTATCTATCTATCTATCTATCTATCTATCTATCTATCTATCTATCTATCTATCTATCTATCTATCTATCTATCTATCTATCTATCTATCTATCTATCTATCTATCTATCTATCTATCTAGCCGCCTACGACTTTGTGCTCTCCTGGTCGTATCGTTAATGGGATTTATACCAAATTTTTTATGACATAACATGACTGTATGACGAACATAAATAGCTGGTCATATCATGAAAATCATGACTAACTTGTCATGAAAATAATGATTTACATGCCACGTTCATGGCGCGCTCGCGGCCGTTTCGTTAGCTTGATATACACCAAATTTGAGATTGAGTGACATTACTGTATGACGAACATAAATGACAAGTGGTAATATGAAAATCATGACTTCATGAGCGACATGACTTGCATTCCACGCTCATAGCGCGCTCGCGGCCGTTTCGTTAGCATGATATACACCAAATTTGGTATTGAGTGACATGACTGTATGACGAACATAAATGACAAGTCGTAATAAGGAAATCATGACTTGTGATGTGCGACATGACTTGCTTTCCACGCTCATGGCGCGCTCGCGGCCGTTTTGTTAGCTTGATATACACCAAATTTGGTATTGAGTGACATGACTGTATAACGAACATAAGTGGCAGGTGGTAACATGAAAATCTTGGCATGCATGTCATCTACAATGCCATTTACATGCCACGCTCATGGTGCGCTTGCGTCCAGTTCGCTAGCTTGACATACACCAAAATTGGTATATCGCGACGTGACTGTATGACGAACACAAATGACACGTCGTAACATGTAAAACATGACATGCAAATTATGTAAAGCATGATTAGCTCCTTCCAGGCTGCTTCGCATTACATCGATTCCCACAGTGCGTGGGATCTGCCGGCTTTTTTTTTTGTTCGCGTAGGGAAGATTACGGCCAGTTTAAACAGCTCCACTGTGAAAATTACAAGAGGCTTTTGATTGGCTGTGCCAGTACTGACGTCATCATTGCTCGCCGTCGCAGCAAGCAAATGCATAGCAGTTTCTATCCGATATCGTTTTGTGGTCCACGGACAACGCAATCAAGAGAGTCCCCCTCCCCCTCCCCTGTTCAACCTCGTGGTGCATGAAGTGCAGTGAACAAATGAAAATATAGCAAACTAATTGCACACATGATGAAGAAGTTTATTTTGCTTAGCGTCACTGTGTGCGTATTGCACGAGTTACTTAGAAGTACATTGCGTTGTTAGAGCGTAGGCAGCGAAAAGGCTCCAGCACAAAGCAGGCGATTGCAGTAGTCAGAACATAGACGTCTGGAAAGGAAGAAGAAAAAACGCAAACATTATGATTGCTCCTGTACAAAACTAGCGGGGCTCTTGCTCCTCTTCCCACGCGAGTGCTGTAGTAGCTATATAAATTTAGCAGCCTAGATTTCGTGTCAAGTCAAGTTATTTTATTTACGCTGCAAGTAACTGGAGAACTTCGCACAAGAAGGCTTCAGGTGTCACATTTACGAAGTTTGTTTCCCCCCTGCAATCCCCCCCTGTAATGTATGAATGTAGTGTATCAATGTATGTATGTTTCCCCTCTGTAATGTATGAGGGGCATTTGATATTATGCTCTATCGTCCGATGCTCTACCAACTGAGCTACCGCGGCGGCCCCGTCCACTTTATGGCGAAAATATATGTGCATTCAAACGTGGTAGAGTTGGTAGAGCATCGGATGCGTTATTCGAAGGTCGCAGGTTCGGTCCCTGCCCACGGCAAGTTATCTATTCGTCCACTTTTCTTTCTTCACACTTACATTTCATTTACTACTAATAACACCCCTATACTTTCCTTGGCATTTTTACCTCATAGTTCTGAATAATATTGTGTCTAACAAAAAAAACACGAGCCCTTAAAATTTCCATTTTTTTTCCATCGCTCTTGCAATGAACGATAAGCACTATTAGTAAATGCCAACTATACAGAACAAGGTTTAGTGACCCGTCCATAGAAGAAACATTATTTTCAAGTGACGAGGAAGAGGAGAAGCTGGTTGTGGGTTGCAGGCGGAAACAACCTTGCGAGACTTGCAAGTCCTGCACGGTTTTCTCCAATCAGATTAGGTTGAAAACGCCAGAAACTTTTCTCGTAGACTTAATATACCGTTTTGAGCGCCAAAGTGGTTTAATCTCAAGAAATTCATTGTATCGTACTCGACGCCGACCCGCCACGTAGGTCTAGTGGTAATGGTTGTCTGCAGTTGACTCGAAGGTCGAATCGTGGCCACAGAGGCCGCATTTCGATGGAAGCGAAAATTCTTGATGCCTCTGTGGTCGAAATTTGCGGAGCCGTCCACTACGGCGTCCCTCATAACCGCATCGTGGTCTTGGGACGTAAAACCCAAACAATTGTTATACTTGACGGCGAATTTTTGAAGATGAAAATTCTTATTTAAGCGTCGCAAACTAATTGCGGAGTACGCAACAAAATCTTTCGACCGAATTAGCAGGGACAGTTGGGCGAATTGGTTGAAGTTCATCTTTAAAAAAGCGCGAAAAAAACCACGAAGGACAAATAGGAAGTAGACAGGACGACGCGCTACTAGCAACTTAAGCTTTAATCAAAAGCTTCAGTCCGTCGTGGTTGTTTTCGTTTCAGTCCGTCGTAGTTTCTTTCGCGCTTTTTTAAAGATGAAAATCTTTTGACTGGTTCAAGCGGTGTTTCATTTGTGGATAGATTGTCAGACGAATTTATAGATAATGAGTTATCATATGCTAACCACGTTTGCGCAATACTATTCCGCAGTACAAGCGTCTCTTGAAAATCAGTACCTCCCTTGAGTGACGCCGTTTAGACAGCTCTAAAAATGGACAAATTGTGTGATAGCGAAATAGCATACACCCGAAAAGAGTTCCGCCTGAGGGAATCTACGATTTTGGAGCCCAGCGATGACTAATATTAGCGTAGGAAGTTGGGCAAGTTGGTAAACATTCATTTTGGTCAAAAACGGTGCGAAGGAACGGGACAGCAGTGAGACGAACAAGCGCAGACTAACAAGTGAAAACGCGGTTGTTAGTCTTTTCTTTTTTTTCTCACTTGTTTCTTCGTGTCCCGTCCCGCTGTGCAGTTTGACTAAGACGAAGAAAAGAGCTGACAAATTACTTCGGGTGCCTCCAACAGTGCACGTTTTGGTTTCCCCGTGACCAACCTACAATATATATATATATATATATATATAATACATAGATTATCAAGTCTGGCTTCGGTTGCCGTAGAACAAAATAGGAAAAATATCTATACGCCTCTAAAAAAACTGTTTATTGGTGACGTTTCGATCGGAGACCGATCTTCATCAAGACAAAATTTACCAGGCGCCGATGCGCTTTTATATCATCGCCGTGCCGAAGAAAGAAAGGGGAAAAAAAAAAAGAGAGAGAGAGAGAGAGAAGAAGCGTACATACTGATAAGTGGTCACACGACCACGTGCGCGTACTGCTACATACGCATAGCACCTGTACTTTGAAAAAAAATAATATATATATATAAATAAATAAATAAATAAAAATAAAATAAAAAAAAAATAAATAAAAAAAATAAACGAGTGGTCAAAAAAGAGAGAGAGAGTGGTCACACGACCAGGTGCGCGCATTTCTACATACTTAGACATAAAAACGTGTTTTTTAAAAAAAAATAATAAATAATAAAAAAAAGAAAGAAAAAAAAATATATATATATATAGTGTCCTTTGACTCTACTTTTATTCATGTGAGAGTCGCACGTCTGGCGATCTCTTTAGAGAGGCACATTGACTCTCCTTAGAGACTCATATGGACTCTCTTCAGGAGAGTCAATGTGACTCTACACATGTGACTCTCGCATGTATAAAAGAACAGTCGCAGTTCTTAGAGTGTACATCCCGCCTTTACGGTATACGGATAACATACGCCTCTCCCTGCTACTCATCCACTGCGGTATCGCGGTCTGGAGGACTTACGACAACCACACGTTTCAGCAGGACGTTGCCGGAGAAGGCCGGCATGCGGTCGCTGTTGGCATTGCCCAGGACGCTAACGACGTCCATTACGACCACTTTACCGTAATCCGTCACGAAGATGAACGTATCGAGCGTTCGCCGTATAGTGATCTTGACTGTAGAGTAGGGGTTCAAAGGCTTTCCAAGGGACTCGGTTGCTGATAACGAGATCACCCGGATCCTGGAAGTGGAGCGAGAACGGAGTAAACATCGGCAACGAAGGCCCACCTCTGTGTATGTAATGATGTATGCCGATTGTTATGTATACAACCTTTCAAAGTGTACGTTATGAATTTCAATGTGAATGCTTTGTGAAAATCACTTTGTGACACGTGTCGTGTATATGCTATTGCCATGTACGGGGATCCTGGGCCTTCGTCAAGCTGCTGCGACAGCTTTTTGCCCAGGTGTCCCTCCAGATTGTTTTTCTGGTAAATAAAATTGGAATAGAATTGAATTGAAACGGATGGCGCTCCCGTCGACGTGACGCAGCCTCAGGCATCGAGTTTCCTGATACACTAGAGGGAACTCTGGCGCAATAGTGTCTATGGGAGCTGCAACGTATGTCACTTCAGCCAGCATGGGAACGATGGGTAGTATACGGATCTGTCTAAAGTTCGTCCTTTTGGCTCCGGTGTGGCCGGCACCACCTTTGTCGCGCAAGACGAAGTTCTACAAACGTTCAGCACTTCAGCTTCACTACCTAGACCTTATTAGGCTCACTATTTCAAATCTGGTCAAGAAGTTCACAATGATCCATTCTATTATCCGAAACAAACGGCAAAACACAACAATAAACAAAACCACGAGCGCGTTTGAAGCCGCAAGCACGAAGATTGGGCAAATCCGTGTGCTACCCGTCATTCCCATGATGGCTGAAGGATCTAAGTACCAGGGATCCCTCTAGTAAATATTTTATGGGAGACTCTATGGCCTGAGGGATCACGTGGACAGGGCACCCGCCATGCGGCATTGCGTGTGGCGCGCGTCGGCCGGCTGGCTAGCAGAGAACGGACAACTGATGTGTTAAGGCCTGACCACACGTACGCGTTGCAGCGTGTCAGCGCGTGGGTTCTTGAAGTGGCGTCGAGCCCTCGGAGGGCGCGACGCCGCGTCAAAAAGGCCACGCGCTGATACGCTGCAATGCATACGTGTGGTCAGGGCCTTTACAAACAACGCCGTGTTAGCCCCGAGTCCACGGTGTAGTTGTGATAAACAACTAGACGTCGAAGTATAACACTGACTCTTTGCGAACAGTTGTCACGTGTCCCCGTGGTTGCATAACGACAGCATTTTCTAACTGCTCATGGAAGCGTACGCGCGAATTTGATTCTCAGTGCTCCATCATGGTTATACTCTGTCACACGCTGCAGGCGGCAGACGCGTGTACGCTACGCATATAAAAAAACATGGCTGATCCCTCTGTCAAAGGAATCGGTATAACACGAAAGTGAAACGTGTATTCACATAAGTAGTTGAGCGTTTATTGCGCATTGTTTCGCCACAAGGGAGAAGGAATGAATGCTGCAGCAACAAATTGTAATGCGACGTGAAGAACGGCAAGCAGCTCGAAACGTGCAGCGCGCACCTCAAGCAGAAAGGACGCACGAAATGACCATACACACGACGAGCACGGACTGACTGTCACAGCTCGACATTTAAAGCGCGCTGCTCTAACACAAAGACGCACGAAACGAACGCACAAGCATACACAGGACGAGCACGAACAACTGCCACAATTATTACTTCGTGTGTAAGCGGCGCGCTGCATTCGTAAACGCGGCCGCTGCGGCGAATGAAGCGACCTTCGTGCACTCTTTAACCACTGTAACTTCAAAGCAAACTTGCGGTGGAAGCACAAGGCGAGAGAAGCGCCCGAATGCCCCGATCAGGAGATAAGCGCGCGCGCACCAGCGAACACGCCCCGTGGAGGCGCACGCTCATCCCAGCGAGAGGCGCGACGACCTTTAGAGCGCGCGCTCCATGACACCTTCGCGCCATCTAGCTAGAGATGGCGAAAACGCGCTGAAGTCGAGGAGCTCTGAGGACCGCCAACGGTATATGGTGTGTATAAATAGCTTGCCGTTAGCAAGCTGAGGAACGTACGCTCCCGTAGCCGAGTGGTTTCGCGCCGCGCACTGCGGAGCGAGAGGGCATATGGTTCGACGCCCGGCGACGGAACTTTTTCTTCTAATTTTTCTTTGATCTCATTATGTTAGTTTATATTTTACAACGTCATATCCGTGACGGAAATACGTCAGAGGAGCCGTGGTGGACCCCGGCATAAAACACTTTCGTGTTAAAAAATGCGCCGAATACAAGGCAAGGAAACACAAAACCTATATATATATGTAGTATGTCCTGCCGGCTCACTAAGTCCGCACGTTCATGGGTGTTTTCCTATAGCATGAAGCGTCGAAGATTCCATCAGCAATAGGCAAGTTCAGACGATTTTGTGGCGTACATTTCTTTATTTAATGCACCTAACAATGCAGTTTCATGGCCCGAAAGGTTAATCATCAGTAGCGATATAAAAACGCATTAGACAATTCAAGCTCCGTCGTTTTATCTAGCAAACAGTCTGCTTGACAGCACGTCTGCAAGCAGACGCGAAGATCTTCTATTCGATGACCACGATCACTCTGTCACGACACCAACGAGATGAACAGAACAGGCAAGCGAGAGGCAACGCGAAGCGAGTGCATTCGCGGTTCCTCTCGATTGTGTGTGTGTGTGTGATGGTTTGTGCCATGTGACCACGCGGTAGCAATAAGGCATATAAGTTGAGGACTACACGACCTTATTGCACATGGAAGCGGAACAATACGGTGACGTTGTCGCCTAAGGTTCAACCAGTATAGTGCCCGTACAGCCGCAATCACTTTAAAAAAGTGATTTTTCATACCACCGGAAGTCATAGCGCAACTTAACCTGCGCTGACATGAATGATCTGAAAACTGGAGATGACGATGTACAGGTACACTTAGACGGTCTAGTCATTCAGTCATTGAATCATTTGATCACTTGCTGTTGTACGCTGCATATTTAAACGGTGTAATTGAGAAGCGGCGAACATGACTTCTCCATAGTGCGGGACAAAATTGATTGCGTTCTGCTAAGCCTTTTAAAAGCCTCATAAAATTAGCCCCCCGAGCAACTACAACGTGAATTCACGCCAAGCTAACCGCGGAGGCAGCTTTCGTTAAAATGAGTGGGCAGACCCGGCTTTTCTACTGAGAAAAATTTTCTCCAATAGTATTCGGTTTCAATTCCGCGGTTGAAACTATAGCTTTTGAATTTAAATAAAATAACGAGTCAATCACTGTGCTATAAGCTACATGTAAATAGAAGCAATCTACGTGAAAGGGAAGTGTAGTACTTCTGCGTGCATTTCACTTGAAGAGGCGGAATTATCTTCAAGTACAAAAGGTACTACGCTATATGTTACACTAGGTTTTAAAAAAAATTATAAAGAACGAACAGCGAAGCAAAGAAGCGCGAAGCGTGAACCGATCGCAACGTTGCCAGTCACGGTGCAACAGCGGGACTTCGAGGTGAGAAACACTCGGTAGTTCAACACTGCTTTCACGGTGTAATCGCGACACAAACTCCGTGCAGTGGAGTGGAAACGTAGTACGAAATGGAAACATGGCAGTCATTGGACGTACACGTGTAATCGCACGCAGTAAATCTGTGCGGTCGCTGTACGTGGTCGTTATTGACTTCGGGTGTGCATATAAAGCACACCATACGAACACATTTCACGGCGTGTATTGTCTAAAGCAGGGGTATCAAACACGCGGCCAGCGGCCCGCACATGCCTGTCTTCGCACCACACTTTTGCTTATTTTAATATTAAGCATGTTAGTGAGCTACGCAGGCATTATTGGTCTTAAGCAGGGGTCGGCAACCTTTTGAGGGCCAAGTTGCAAGGAGCCGACACAGCAGCGGGCCGCA